>VDFB02252747.1:0-171743 GCA_007258455.2 Sequoia sempervirens | reverse complement strand
TTTTGGGTTTTTCTGGGTTTTTTAAGATCTCTCGAGCAATATGACATGCAAACGCATCCAGCAATTGGTTGGCCACTTTTCAGGCATTTACTATTTTTAGCAGGTCCACTCCAACAAATCCCCAGCACTTTAGTTTCATGAACAGAGCAACATGCAGCAGAAACGAGGTCAAATGGAAGTCATTTGAGGCACATGCAAGTCAAATTAGGGTTTCCAGCTTTGGGACTCAAAATGAGGGGTAAAATGCCAGAATCTCTAAAAACTAATGTATCTCATCATGATCAGCATACTTCAAGCAATCCACTGGTGAAATTTGAACGCAATCCAAGTACTTACTATTTATAGTAAGTCACCTCCAAAAACAGGCTATAAATAGCAGGTTAGCACGAGGCCCCAGTATGAACAGGTCAAACAGGCCATGAGAATCCTGTGGCACGAATTTCAGGTCAATCAGAGTTGCAAAAGTATGAAAATCAGGGGACTTACTAAAAATAGTAAAATAGGGCTAGCAAGCATCAAAATTATCTAAGTGTTGAGAAATTCCTCCACCACCTAGCAAATGCGCCCTTGGCAGGGTGGATGCTTGAAAAATTGTCTAAGTTCAAAAATTCCTCCTCCACCCCCCAAATGCACCCAAGTTTGCTAGAGGTGATGGCTAACAAAATTTTCTAAGGCGTTAAAAATTCCTGTAGGACCCCTCAAATGTGCCATCATCAAGTAGGAGGCAAGGAAATTTTTCTAAGGAAGAATTAGAAGCTCCCCCATCAAAATGCGCCCAAGGTGATGTGTTGGCTAGAAAATCATCTAAGTGTTTGAAAATTCCTCCTCAACCCTCTAAATGCGCCCAACTTGCAAGATGATGAAGGAAAAAATGCCTAAGTGTTGGGAAATTCCTTGACACACCTTGAAATGCGCCCTCCATAAGTGAGTTGAAAAGGATATTTTCTAAGGTATGAAAAATGGCAGGAGGAAGGGTCAAATGCGCCCAAGTTGTCAAGGAAGCTCAAAAATTCTCTAAGTCTGAAGAAACTTGAAGTTGGACCCCTCAAATGCGCCCTAGGGAAGGAATGAGTTCAAAATATTTCTAAGTGCTTGTAAAAATGGAAGCACATGACTCCAAATGCGCCCTCATCAAGGAAGAAGTTGGAGTTTGTCGAAGGCACATGAAATTGAAAGTACCACCCTTGGAATGCGCTCTCATCAAGATGGAAGAGTGAAATGTGTCTAAGTGTTGGAAACTCAAACCTCCACCCCCTAAATGCGCCCATGTTGAGGGGGTGATTTAAAAATCGCCTAAGTATTGAAGAAATGGCATCACACCCCCCTAAATGCGCCCAAGCATGGAGTGATGCTAGAAGTTTTTTTCCAAAGCAAATAAAGATGGAAGCACAAGACTCAAAATGCACCCTAGCTGAGGAGGACGGCTAGAAAAGTTTCTAAGTGATGGAAAATAAAAGTAGCACCCCCAGAATGCGCTCACTAAGGAAGGAATTGAGTTGAAAGTTTCTAAGTGTTATCAAATGGAAGTTGATCCCTTCAGATGCGCCCAAGTTAGAAGGGGTTGGATAAGAAAAGTTTCTAAGGCATTAAAATGAAAGCAAACCCCCTTAAATGCACCTTTGAAGTGAGAAAATGTGGTAAAAGTGAACCTTAGGAAAAAAAAATATTTTTCAAGGGTAAAAAAAAAAAAAATGTACTCCTTCACATGTGTACACATGAAAAATATTTTTTGAGGGGAAATTTTTTCTGGGTCTTGGATATTCTTTAAGGGGAATAATTTTGAAACTCTCCACACCTTATTGGAGATTTTAAAGTGAAGATTTTAACTAGGCGCATGGTTGATGAAATTTCCTAGACGAAATAAAAAATTTCCAAGGCAACGGGAGAAATATTTCTAAAAATAAAATGCCTTGGCTTATAAATTGAAGCTGGATACCTAGATGATTTTTGATGGAATTTCTAAGGGGGAAATAATTTTCCAAGCCAGAGTAAAGATATGAAAATTTTCTAAGGCAGGTGATGAAGCAAGAGCCTTCCAAAATGCGCCCCCAAGAAGGGGAAATTTGTCCAAGGCATGAAGAATTTGAAGATGAAGTGAAACTCAAATATCAGGATGTTTGCGCCCTAGCATACAAATGTTGAAAAGTTATGAAGAAAGCAAGGTCGGCTAGGGAAAAATGATGAACGCTATCAGATCTGGAGATCACTCAGACCTTGGAGATCAAAACATGGATATCAGGTAAGTAAAGAGAATTTATATTATAAGGTGTTTTGATGCTCTTCTTTTACTTGTTTTGCAAGATGAATGCCGGGACCAAAGTGGGAGGACTTGAGGTGATGGAGCAAATATTCCGGGACAATATCACAACTTTGGAAGGAGATAAAATCATAAAAGGAAATGTTGGAAGAAATGGCTAAGTATTGGAATTTCTCCTCAAAGACCTAGTATGCACCCAACTCAAGAAGGTAGGTGGCAAGGAATTAATGATTGAATCCAAGACTGAAAAATCCTTCAAATTCAAGAATGGAGAAATAATGAGGACCCAGGGGTTAGAGGTCAAACTCAAGCACTTCAGAGTTAAAGAACGACAGCTAAAGGGAAAATCATCATCAAGCATGAGAAAGAGGTTGTGTTCTTGGAATTTTAGAATGGTATTGTGCCTGCCATGTCAGTTCAAGGAGGTTGAAGCAGTATCGGCCAAATTCATCCAGTTTACAGGCAAAAGAAAAGAACGCACTTCTGGATGATGACCTTCTAGAAGATGACGGTGGACATTAATTGCTCATTATGACTTCAAGAGAAAGTGGAGAATCTTCTGCTCATTTATTACCCTTCTCTTTGTGGCGGTTTTTAGGGTTAGTCCTTATGTGGCTCAATCTGAGCCCTTCATTGTAATCAAATCTGAGTTGTCCACTGGATTTGGCCAACTATAAAAGGGGCATTCCCCCTCATTTGTAATTCATTAGAATAGCAGAGAAGGAATAGAGAGAGATTGATAGAATAGAAGATAGCATAGATTGATAGCATAGCTTAGTTTGGAGAGGAAGGAAAGTTTTTCCTATTGAATACTTTGTAAGAGGTTGTTGTGAACACTCTCATAATAAAAAGAGTTATCATTGCTTGTGGTTCCATCTTTTGTTGTGAGTAGCTAGCGAGGCTTCTTCGTCCTTCCAATTCATTTAGAATCTTAAAGTAGAGCTTAGAGTAAAATAGATTTCATTTTATGCAAGTAGATGGTAGTTGTGGAATGTGGTGTTTAATTTGAGCAAGCTTCACTTATCCATACCACTAGCAAGCTCACTGATGGTGGGTGCGCCTTGTGTGGTCAACTGGAATATTGTGTACATAACTTCAATCATGATTTGTATGTTTATATGCGTCGTTGTGAAGGTATTTTCATGCTAAGTTGTGATTTGAACACCTTGAGCTACTCCTCTAAAGATTGCACCGGTTCTGTGGAAGTTGTCCGAAATGAGGCAAAGCAGAGCCTAGTTGAAGTTTGCGAGAGTTGATTGATATGTCTCACGCCTTAGAATAGAGTAGTACTTTCTTAGGCCTTGCAACTATTTACATTCAGTACATTTCGGTTAGTTTAGGAAATTTGAACTTTATCAACAAATCTTTCAAACCTTGAAAACCCCTTTCTCTTTGATATCTGTTGTCGAACAATTACAAAAGTCCCCTCGTGATACCAGCAAATCACAACAAACCAACTGAGACTATCCACTGCATGAAGGAACCTTGGAGTTGAATGCATGATCTTTCTAGCAATCTTAGCATGCAGGAGATTTTGTTCAAGAGAGGATAGAGTATCCGTTGGGAAACTTTATTTTGTGTTGGTGTGGTCACAAAACACCCGTCAACAGGACTTTGGCACTTGTTGATGTGTTTTTGTGACCGCACCAACGCAGAATAAAGTTGCCAACGGCTTCCCTATTCTCTCTTGATCAAAGTATTCCGCACGCTAAGATTGCAAGAAAGTTCGTGCGTTCAACTCCAAGGTTCCTTTAGTGCGAATAGGCTCAGTTTGGCTCGATGTGATTTGCTGGTATTTCAAGGGGACTTACGGAATTGTTCAGCAGTGGAGAGAGGAATTCAAATGCTCGAAAGATTTGTCTATGAAGCGCGGGTTTCCTATCCTAACCAGAAAGTACTGAATTGAAATGAGTTGCAGGGTTTAGAGATTCTAAATCTATTCTAAGGCGTGGGATATGGAGCTTGACTTCAGCAAACTTATAACCGGACTTCGCTTTGCCTCGCATCGGACAGCTTCCACGGAGTCGGTGCAATCTTCAGAGGAGTGGTTCAAGGTGTTCAAATCACAACTTAGCATGAAAATACCATCACAACGACGCATATAGACATACAAATCATGATCGAAGTTAAGTACATGATATTCCAGTTGACCACACAAGGCGCATTCACCACCAGCAAATACACTAGTGGTATGGATAGACGAAGTTGCTTAGATCAAACGCCACATTCCACAATTTCTATCTTCTACTTGCATGAAATGAAACTTATTCTACTTTAAGTCACTACTTTGAATCAAAAGGACGAAGAAACCTTGCTAGCTACTCACAACAAAGACGAAGTTCACCATCAATGAAAAACTCTTTTATTGAGAGAGTGTTCACAACAATTTCTTACAAAGTTTCCAAGGGGAAAACTTTCCCTCTTCTTCAAACTGCACTATCAATCTATACTAAGCTACTCCTAAGCTATCACCTAGTTGTCTCTCTACTCCGACTTCTCTAATCCTACTGTCTACTGAGTTACAAATGAGGGGGACTCCCCCTTTATATAGCTAGCCAAGTCCCAAAAGACGGCTAGGGCTACAATTGGTTGGATGACCTAGATCGTGCCACCTCAGCCCTAAACAAGATTTGCCCTAAAAACCGCCACAAAGGAGAGTGGGGTAATAAATGAGCCATAATGTCCATTATTCCTTCTAGAAGATTCCGTTTGTAGACGCGTTCACACTATTCTCGATCTTCTTTCTTGACGTTGCTCTTCAACTTCTTTGTCACTTGAGCTATACTTAGTCAATTTCTTGCAATTTTTCTTCCTTCGAGGTTGAGATGTCTTGAATCACTTGCTTCATCACTCTAAGTCATCACCGCTTGATCTCGACGTTCCTCCTGCAAAACAAGCAAGGAGAAGAGCATCAAAACACTTCATAATGTAATCTTAACTTACCTGATTTTCATGTAGCCAACTTCCAAGCGTTCATTGCCCTTGCATTCAAATTCTTCATCCCTTAGCCAAATTTTCAATCCATCCTCTTCAAGGGCGTATCATCTTTGAGAAATTCGTTTCACTAACTGGAGCTCTGACAACCTTGATTTTATTCATCTCTGACTCAAGAAAACTATCCTCATGAAGAGCTTGGGCAAATTCACCTAGGCAGTTCCTTTCAAATTCATCGCCTGGAGGATTTCACCTTGAAAACACATTTTCTTCACATTTGCCTTAGAAAATTTTAAAATTTCCCTTAGGAAATTCATCAACCTGGTGCCCATTTAAAATCTTCATCCCAAAATCCTCGGCAAGCTGTGGAAGACCTTAAAATCAACTCCTCATCGGCAATCTTCGATACCCAGAAGAAAATTTTCTCCGAAACGTTCCAAATCCATGGGTACCCAACGAACGGGTTCATTTAATTTTCTTGAATTTTGAACCTTAGAAAATATTCTTCATCAAATTTATTCTCGTTCTTTGATCCCCTCTGAGAATTTTGCTCTGACTTGAAAAAATTTTACCAATCCTGTGCAGCTGGCATCATCTGACTTCATCTCTGGCAACTCTGGTGTGTTTCAAGGAAAATTCCATCACCTCTCCAGACTTAGGCATTTTTCTAAGGGAGAACATTTTGTGCCTTAGAAAATTTTTAAATCATCTCTTGGGAAAATTTTGCCTTGGAAATTTTTTCACCTTAAAATTTTGGCCTGTGAGAAAGACACCAACTTCACTTAGAAAATTTTATCCACAGAGGTGTCTGGCACATTTTATTTTTCTAGCCACCACTTCGTATTTTACTCCACACTTGAAAAATGTTTTTGAAGCTCCAATGCCTTAGAAAAATTCCCATCACTCATCATATACTTTATTTCATACTCAAGGCGCATAGCACACTTGAGGAAAAGGAATCACGCCTTGGGAAATACTTTCAACACATTGCATTTTCAACACCTAGCAAGTTTGTTTTAACTTCACACTTCACTCCACACTCTAGGCGCATAATACACTTAGCATTTTATTTTCACACCTCACATGTCTTAGGAAATTTCTAACACCTTATAACTCCCATCACCCTTGGCGCCTAGCACTTGATGGAGGAAAATCAAAAACCACGCCTAGAATTCATCACCTTTCACTTTATTTACCTTCTTTCACTCCATTCACTTACCTTTTACCACATAAACTTGGGCGCATTTGAGCATGTCTACGGGATGACTCTTCAACTTTACCTTTTTTGTCTTCACTTGACTCTGTTTGGGCGCATTTTGAGGGGTGAGGAGGATAAAACTTGTTCCAACGCCTTCCCTTGTTGACTTGTTGACTTCAAATGTGGGCGCATTTTCATGTAGGAGGAGGAATCTTTTTCAACGCCTTAACTCTTGTTCTCACATGCCTCATTTTGGGCGCATTTTACCCCTCATGCAGGATGAAAATGTTTGACTCCTTTGACTTTCCTCTTGGCTGATTCTTGCATGGGCGCATTTCACTAGTGGAGGAGGATAAAGTTTACACTTAGAACTTTTTTTCATGCTCTCAACCTCCCTTGGGCGCATTTTGCTATGTGTGCAGGATGAAGTCCTTTGACCACTTTGACTCTTGCAATTTGGGCGCATTTTGCCTAGGCAAGTGGATGAGACACCTGAGTCATAAAATTTTGGCATCTGGTGCTTGAGGGCGCATTTAGCCTATGCTGAAGGATGAAGTCCCATACTTAGCCATTTTTCTCGACCTCTGCCAGCCTGCCTCATGTCCTGCTATTTATAGTAAGCTCCTCAATTTTCACACTTCTGAGGCTCAGATTGCTTTGAAATTTTAAACACTGGATCTTCGTGACTCCATTACCTTGCTGACACTGCCATTTTGAGCAAGCCTGCCATTTTTAGCACGTTTCTGGTGGTGATTTACTATAAATAGTAACTTCATGTTTCTGATAGCTCCACTGCTCTGATTGACTTGAAATTTTAATGAGGCGCTCCTCACCACGTGACTTGTCTATCGATATTGACGCATGTGCTCAATTTACTATTTTTAGCTTGTTTCCAAATTGACTTACTATAAATAGTAAGTGCTTCGTTTGACTTGAAATTTCACCAGCAGATAGCCTGAAGGACGCTGATCGCAGTGGTTTACACCGGATTTCGAAAATTTTGACTTTTTACGCCTATTTTTAGGCTCCGAAGCTGGAAACCCTAATTCGCCCTGCATGCGTATCAAATGATCTCTTTCCTTCGTTTCTGGGCACTGCGATCGCTCGTGATTCAATCTGGAAGCTAGCCGACACACTGCTAAAAATAGTAAGTTCCTTATCGAGTGAGTATCTTCATTTGCATGTCACACCATCGCGAAGCCTCGAAAACCCATTAGGAATCACCCGACATGCAAAAGAAACCCCGACATGCAAACCCTAAAAATAGCCTCGAAGGTGAATTGAAGTAGTCGCCTCGTCTTGCATGTTACATCATCGCGAAGGTCTCGAAAAACCCAGAAGGAATATGCCAACATGCAAAGAAAATCTCTGCATTTGCACCCTGAAATTTGCCCCGGAAGCAGGACTGCTAAAAATAGTAAGTTGTCCGTTTTCGCTCAAATTTTGCACGCGAGGCGTCTGATACACTCTGAATGCCATGTGACTGTCGGAATCTCAAAATAGCTGACAAATTGCCCTGAATTGTGCACTTACTAAAAATAGTAAGCACCTTGGAATCTGATGAAAATTGGCTGGAAGCCTGCTGGATGCCTTCTGACAACAATGATAAGTTCAATTTTCAATTTACTCACTTTACTCGGCCTCGGACTGACCAGAAACGATGAAACCCTAATTTTCAGACTTGGTCAATTTCACACTTAAACTCACTGACGGGTGCAACCCTCGAAAGGCAGACAGTAGAAAAGAGAGACAACGAAAAACAAAGCCAAAATTAGGGGGTCCCCATTTGCAATGGGGCGATGTGTGAAAAAACGTCACAACAGCACTTCAGACTGGCTTCTCTAGGATCTCCTTGGTTACTTATCCTCCTCAATCATCCAATTTATTATATTAATGGTGATGGTGGCTTCTTGTCACTCCTTGTACATATTTAGTTTAGAACTTTAGACCCATGCACAATCTCTTTTATCAAAGTGTCATCTAAGTTTTCCAACTTTATAGATCCATTCCCCAGTACTGCTCTTATTTTAAAAGGTCCTAACCACTTTACCTTAAACTTATCGTGCTTAATTTCGTTAATGCCATTATATTTTAAAACTAACTATCCCGATCAGAAGTTTATTCTCTAGATATGCTTGTCATGCTAGTATTTTCGTCGTTTTTGCATCATCTTAATTGCCTATTGTGCAAATACTCTTTGTTTGTTGAGCTTATTTAATTGAAAAAGCCTTTCCTTTAAACTTTTGAATCACCCAACCAATTCTTCACAACAAATTTTAGGATTAGTACAATGTATTATGTAGGTACCACAACTTCTTGGTCATATAGATTAGTTGGAAGGGTGTGTGTCCTGTGATTATTTTGTACATCATTTTGTAAGCCCATAGTATAGTTGGTAACTTCTCCCAATTGGTTCCTTCAATGCCACACGATTTATGAATGATGAAAATGAGTACTTTATTCATCGACTTCACTTGACCATTTTTTCTTGGGTAGTACAGGGTTGAGAGGGTATGAAATATCTAAAACTTGCTCATTAAAAGTCAAATCTCATGTTTTACGATGTATCCCCCTCTATCACTAGTTATCTATATGGGAATGTTATTTATGGTGACTGTGTTTGTAAATGAATCTGCCAATGCTTAGTGCTATGTTGTTTGGCAATGCTCAAGCTTCTACCCATTTAGTTAAGTACTATGTTGCTATATCGAGATATCTACACCAATGGAGTTGGCTAACCTTAAGAGGACTGATAAAATCCAATCCCTGCCTATCAAAGAGTTTTTGTGGTTGCAATGATCATAGTGGCATATTATCTCTCGCTTCAAAGGTTTCCCTACTCTCTAGCAACTGTCACATCTGACTACCCACTCTCATCTGTCTGTATGGAGTGTCAAGCACCATAGGCCACCCAAGAGGACTTTTCTAGCAGTAGCATCCAATCCCGGCCACCCACCAACCTCTCGTGCACTTCCTCTAATGCTCCTTTTATTTCTTCGTGCATGATGCACCTTCTAAGAATGTGATCAGATACCATTTTGTACAAGAACCCATTGATGAGTCGAAATGTTTCACTATTTAGAGTTAGCTTCCTCCTTTCCCCCGATGGCATGTATTTCAATAACGATAATGTGGAGAGGTACTCCCCAAAGCGCTCATAGTAGGGAGGCAATGTCGATGATTCTCTTGACTTAATCCTCAATAGTTGATCTGTTATTACCTAACGCTTCCTCGATTGTGCAATGATAGTGAATATAAACTCCTGAAGTAATAAAAACCATCTACTTGACCTTGTATAATTGGTTTGTTTACTAGCTACATTAATGCTTGGTGATACACATAAAATGTAAGAGGCGTTGCCAAGAGGTAGTGTCAGAATTTTTGCATTGAATAAACCACTCGTAATGCTCCCCTCTCTATAGTACTCTAGCTACGCTCGACACTTAACGATAGTCAACTAGCAAAGAAAACGGGGTGATCAAGTCCTTTAGGCCTGACTTGTGCAAATGTTGCTCTGATCGCAAAATTTGATGCATCTACATGGACATGAAACTCTTTGTTCCAATCTAGATATGCTAAAATGGGTGACCTAACTAGGCATACCTTTAATTTGTTGAATGTGTACTCCTATTCTTTTGTACATGTAAATCTTATTCCCTTTCTCATGAGCATGTCTAATGGATATGATATTTGAGCAAAATTCTTTTTAAACCAACAATAATAACCCACATGGCCCAATAATGGTTTGACTCCAATATATCCTTTGATGCTTCCATTTGTACAATCACTCTTATTTTATCCAAATCAATTTTCAACCTCGCTTTACAAATTATGTTCCCAAGGAGGTTGCCTTGTGGTACCTAAACTGGCATTTCTCTAGGTTGAAGGCCAACCAAGTGGATCTGCATCGTTCCATGCCCTCAGTGAGAGCCTTTAAATGAGTTTCCCGGTCACCATAGATTGACCAATCATCCAAGAATTTTTTGAAATTTCTTACTAACATCTTGCAAGGATGTGGAGGATTATTCTTTGGAAACTAGTCGGAGCATTGCATAAGCCAAATGGCATCCTATTGTATGCATAAACTCCATCTTCTACCACAAAGGTGGTTTTCAACTATCTTCTTTAGCTATACGTATATGATTGTATCCCAAGAAGCCATCCATAAAGGAGTAAATTCCATGGCTTGCAACTTCCTCGAGACTTGAATTAGTGAAGGGAATCGAAAATGGATCCTTGATGGTAACTACCTTAGGACTTTTGAAATCCACACATATCTAGATTTGTTTGGATTCCTTTTTTAGTGATATAACAATCGGAGACACTCGATCACTTGTTTCTACCTTGAATATTATTCCTAGTTCCAGTATTTTCTTTATTTGTTCTTGGACTTTTGCCACATAATTTTTCTTCGTCCCATATGGTCTTTTTCATACAAGTTGTGATCTTAGTATCAAGGAGATTTTGTGCACACAAAACTTTGGCAATATTCCTTTCAAATCTTTATATGTCCATGCACAAGTATCTTTATACTCTAGAAAAAATTTCAATGCAACTACCTTGTGTACAAGATCCCAATAATCTCCTACCATAATTACCTCATAGCTACCTTCTCCCAGATTTAGTTTTCTTGTTGGTGGTTCCTCATTCTTTATTGTTTTGTCTCATTCAAACTTATGTGCCAGTGTGTCATCTAGTTTTGCAACTCCTTCGTTGTACTACTCATACTCTAGTGGAAACTTACAACCTGTCACTCGAGGATTTTCTTTCTCAAATGTCTCTTATTTCTATAATGCTACACTCTAGTTGGAACACTTCATAATCTTCTAACTGCAGATGAAGGAGCTCTCTTAAGGAGTTGTTTTCATCTTTTGAGCAATGTTGAAGATCAAGTACTCAGCTCCATGGGACTTTTCTCTTCTTCCCATTTTTCCCCTGCATCCACATCTAAATCCGAGGAAGTGACTTCTTTGCACACTACCTAACTTCTTAGGTCTATAATGTATATCCATGCTTTGTTTTCTATTGACAAGGTATTCTTCTTCCAATTATGATCAGCCTTGGCTGCTATCAATCATCCTCGACCCAATAATGTGTTGAAGGCTTTTTTCTCTAAAGGAATAACTACAAATATCAAAAGAAATTGTTGAGTTCCAACAATTACCTTCTATGCAATTAAGACTCCCAATGGTTTGATCCCATGTTGGTTTGCTCCTACCAATTGGAATGTTGACAACCAAAGGGTGGGTTGCCCCAGACATTTCCATGTGTCTTCTTGTGGTTGTTAGAGGCAGAGCTATGAAGAATTTCATATTTTATATCTCGAACTCCCACACAAAAGTATACATCACCAATCCAACAGTTAAAAGTATGTTAACTCAACAGGAGATGGGCACAAAGAGAGGTAACTAGATCACAAACGTTCAAGAGTGTGATTTGGAGATCAAGCCAACCAAACTCGTTCGCGAGAGAGGTCTTTGTCAATTGATAGCAAAGGATGGTGATCAAAAGCACCAGGCCGATGACGAAATTGAAACTAAAATTAAAGAGGATCTTCCCATGGTCCTACTTGTTGATTCTGCAGATGAATGGTACGCTGAAATATGGCACTATTTCACTTATGGTGAATGTCGAAATCACATGGACAAATAGTAAAAGAGAACATTGAAGTTGAAAACGCAGAGTTATGTGCTTATGAATAATGTTTTATATAAGAAAGGGCTTGATGAAATATTTTTGTTGTGCATCAACAAGGACTGACAACGGCGTTTGTTGGAAGCATTTCATAGTGAAGCATGCGGTGGCCACTTTTCTTCAAGGGTTACAGCATTTAAAATCCTGCGAGCACAGTTTTCTAGTTGACTATGTTTCGCAACGCATATGATTGGGTGCACAGATGTTAGATGTGTCAGTAACTTGTTGGCAAATTTAAGTTGGCAGCTATTCCACTCAGGTATCATTGACGCTCCATTTCAGCAATGGGGTTTAGACTTTGTAAGTCCTATCAACCCACGTTCCAATAAGGGGCATGTTTATGTCCTTACAGCTACAGATTATTTCACAAAGTGGGTTGAAGCTATTCCTACCAAGTGGGCTACCTCGGAAGTTGTGTGCAACTTTCTGAGAGAATATTATTTCACGCTTTGGGGTACCGCACAAAATTGTGACAGACAATGCAACAAGTTTCTCATCTAAGAAGCTACTGGAATTTTGTTTTGATCACAGCATCACTTTGTCACACTCATCAGATTATTACCCTCAGGGTAATGGACAAACCGAGTCATCAAACAAAAACATCGTCACAATCATATGCAAGTTAGTTGATTCCAATCAACGAGCTTGGAACAAGAAACTCTATGACGCTCTCTAGGCTAATAGAATTACTCCCAAGAGAGGCATTGGTACTTCACCCTTTATTATTATGTATGGTACAGAGGCTATGCTACCTATTACACTCGAGTTGTCCGCTTTGCAACTGGCATCTACAATGGAAGATGGTGAGTTCAAAGATCCAATTGAGAAGCACATCCTATATCTGATGAAGCTAGAAGAAGAAAGGGCAGAGGTTGTTCATAGAATTAAGCATCAAGAGTAAGTGAAGAAAATTTTTGATAAGAAGGCTCGTCAGAGAGTCTTCGAGATCGGAGATGATGTACTGTTATGGGACAAAAGACATGAGCCCAAGGGAATGCATGGAAAATTTCATTCCTTATGACTAGGCTCGTTCAAGATCCACGAATTTGCAGGAGAGAATTCCTACGTTCTCTCACACTTGGATGGGAGGCTCTTCCCGCTGTCGTACAGCGGGCAATATCTAAAACACTTCATTCCTTCGAGGATGGAGTGATTTTCCTTTTTGTTTTTCATAATGTGTTTCCCCTTTCCATAATGTGAAAGTTATGCCGTAATGTGTTTCCCTGTTCTTTGAAGTTTTTGTCGTGTTTTAGGTGATTAGGTAGTCTTGTTTTAGGTGATTTTAGGGAAGTTCCAACTGATAGGTGATTCAGAAATGATCCTGACTCTATTGCCCAACTAATAAGACACTAGTCTATGCATTAAAATCCAGAGATTTTTGATTCTCCTATGCCATAAGTATCCCACATGGTCCCCAAACAAAGCCACTTATAATGCCCAAAATTAAAATTTTTAATTCATTAACTTATTTTGGTAAAAATGGTCAAAATCTTGTAAAAATTGTCGTCAATAGTCAAAAATGGTCAAATTTTCTAAAAATAGAAATTTTCTATTTTTAGAAATTTCTTAAAATAAACAAACCTAGGGTTTTTCTAGGTTTGTTGTCAAAAAGATGCTGGCAAAATTTTCTAAAAATAGAAATTTGCATGTCGATCCCTTTTTTCTAGGAAACCACACATGTTTGGAAAAAACTCAAATTTTTCAAAATCTAACAATCTAAGTCTCTTCAAAACGAAATTGTCTACAAAACCTCCACTTCAGTTTTTTGGCTCTATTTTTTAGGAAAATGTCTAAAAATAGAATCTTTGTAGAAATAGTTCAAACTGATTTTGATTAATTGAAAATACGTCTTGATCAGGCTAGTCCAGTCAAAATCATCAAAAAGCCAGTTTTTCTCTATTGGGTCTATTTCGTTTTTCAGAAGATAAATCAGGACCTCTGAGGTCATCAATGGGGGATGGCCAACTGCCAGGTGTCAGAATCAAAGTCTCAAATGCTGCACAGATCAATCCACAGCAAAATATGCTCAAAAAACGATGAACAGGGTAGGGGAATCTAAAAATAGAAAAAATTGAAAAAAAAAAAAAAAAAAACAAAGTCTAGTAGACCTAGTGGTGCAGGAGCACCCATGAGATTTTGATTTTGTCATAGTTTTGGTTTTGTGTCTCTCTTATGTAATAAGGTCCTTTTGGACCATCTTTATGTTTGTAAGGATCTAGATGAGGTCCTAGGAGGATAGGTGTGGTCAAGTTGTCAAAAATGTAAAAGTTGCTATAGGTTTTAAAAGTTGTCAATATTGTCTAAAATGTTGCAAATTGTGGAATTTGAAAAGTCATATGGCGTAAATGAAGGAATTAGAACAGTTGTAGTTTTAAAATTAGTTGTAAATAGTTGGTACATGTTTAAATAGCCTTGGGGAGGTCGAACCCAAGATTGGTTGTGACATTTTTGAAGTGAAATCAATAAAAGGCATCCTTGTTTCTGCATTTTTGAACATTAAATTGTTGTTTCAGAGCTTGGTACGGCCTTGTACGGTTGGTTTGTGATTTAAAACCAATTGGAGTCAATGGAGAATTGAGTCTACTTTATGTTGCACTTTGTCTCATTGAATTTCATTAAGATTTTAGTGTTTTAGAGCCAATTTACCCCAGACTGGCTGGAAACCCTAGGTTTCATGCCTTGAAGGAAGAAAAAATGAATATCTCAACATTCCAACGGTGAAACCTCATAAAACTTGGTGGAATAGTTGTAAATAGGTTGTTTTTGGTTTATATAAAGTTGCAGGTTCAGGCGAGAAGGTTTGCACGTGTTTTGGTGATGCCCTAAGTCAGATTTCTTTATGTTTTGGGTTTAATTGGCAGAAGAAAAGTCAATTTTTGAAGGGTTTCGTACAAAATAACCCACCTTGGTTCTAAAGTATGTTGCATAAAGCCCAAATGGGTATTTAGAACTATGATTACATTTTGGATATCATGTCTGTACTAAAATTTATGGCCAAAAAACTTAATTTGCTGCCCCACCTTCAAGGCCTAGAAAAGTAGGTCAATTAAATTTTGGGCTTGCTCATACAAAACAACCCCATCCAAATTGTGGATATGTTGACAAAAACCAAAAAAGGTATTCAAAAATGATTTTACAGTTTGGGTATGAGGTTTGCACATGAAGTTGTGATTGGAAAACCAGTTAGGAAGGACTACTAAAGAAATTGAAGGATTGTGAAAGAAACACACCAAGTTAGGGTTCTAGAATTGTATAGTGTGTTTGATTCAGTTAGTGTTAAAGTCGTCCACCTTGCTCTACATCAAATTGGTATCAGAGCCCGAAGATCTAGGGAAGATAAGTTTTTGGAGTTTATGTGTTGTCTTTTTGCAGGTTGAAGCAAGAACCTGGATGCCAAAAGACTAGTTAGTGAAGAAAGGAGGAAACCTAGGTGAGATATCACGAAGATAAGAGAAGCAAACTGAAAGAGACTTGCTTGAGAAAGGAGAATAGAATTGTTGAGAAGATTCGTCCATAGAGACTTGCAGAGTAAGGAGGTCACAAGCAAGAAACAAGGGAAAGGAAAAGAGAAAAGTGAGATGATGAAGAAAAACAAGAAAGAAGAACAAATAAACATGCAACACGAGATAATAGAGTTGAGACAAGTCTTGGAGCAAATGAAAGAAATTCAAGAAAAGATGCAAGAGAGAATGGAACTTGAAATGCAACAGCTTCTTGAGAAGGCAGAACAAGCAAGTGGTTAGCGTTTTCCAATAAGAAGGAGGCTCAAATGACCTATCAAGAAGATCATTCAAACAAGAAGAAAGCAAGAGAAGATAGCAAAACTAGATATTGGAGAAACTTTGTTGATGAAGGAAGAGCAAAAGCCATCTGAGAAAGAGGAAGAGGTAGATAATGCAATGGTAAGCAAACCTAGGATTGTTTTGACATCAACAAGCATTGAAGAGTTGCCTTGGGATGTTCAGGATGTATTGAAGGATCATGTAGACATAGTGGTTGATAAGTTTTCTGACTTTTTGCTTTCAAAGAGAGATGCTAGTCCTTATTTGGCTTTTGTTCTAGGGGTTGGTCTGTCATACACAACAGCCTATGACAAACAAAATGAAGAATGTGATGTGTCTAAAGAAAGGAATGGTGTCAACACTAATGATGCACTTGATTGGGAGGTTGTCAATGAAGGGAATTTGGATGCTATAGACAAGAGGATTGCTGGGAAAGAGATTGCTGAGTTGAGCAAGCAATGTTTGAAGGGAAAAGAAGATATGGAGTAGCATAATAACCAAACTGAGTTGCAAATGGAAGATGGACGATTAGGAAGGCATCTACTACAAGTGGAGCAGAAAAAGAGAGTTGCAGATGTCAATGACTATAATGTTGAAGGTACCAAGGTTAGTTGTGATTCATTTCTTTTAGACGAGGGCAATAACACTGAACAAAAATCCATACTTGTTGACATGATGGTTAGAGACAAAGGGAGCAGCCAAAGTACTTTTGATGAGATTGCAAACTTGGGAGACAAGAAACCTAAGGTGAAAATGAAAAAAGCCATTGATGGGGAACAAGGTACTATTGAAGTGCATGACATCCATCAGGGAAGAAAGGATAAGTTACAAGGTAGAGGTGCAAATGGAGGACAAGTTTATATTAACAAGTTCAAATATCTTTGCCAAATGTTCAAGAAACCTACAGTGAAGATGAAGCAAGCATCGAATTGTTCCAAAAAAGACAATGTGCAAGGATTTAAAGGCATCCGACAAGAGTTTTCAAGCATGGTTTTCATGATTGCTACCTTCTATTCAAGTGGAGCTTGAATCTTTTCCTTTGCCTGGGAGTATGGTGTAGGAGCACCCATGAGATTTTGGTTTTGTCAATGTTTTGGTTTTGTGTCTCTCTTATGTAATAAGGTCCTTTTGAATCATCTTTATGTTTGTAAGGGTCTAGATGAGGTCCTAGGAGGATAGGTGTGGTCAAGTTGTCAAAAACGTAAAAGTTGCTATAGGTTTTGAAAGTTGTCAATATTGTCTAAAATGTTGCAAATTGTGGAATTTGAAAAGTCACATGGTGTAAATGAAGAAATTAGAACGGTTGTAGTTTGAAAATCGGTTGTATATGGTTGGTACATTTTTAAATAGCCTTGGGGAGGTCGAACCCAAGATTGGTTGTGACATTTTTGAAGTGAAATCAATAAAAGAAATCCTTGTTTCTACATTTTTGAACGTTAAATTGTTGTTTCAGAGCTTGGTACGGCCTTGTACAATAGGTTCGTGATTTAAAACCAATTGGAGTCAATGGAGAATTGAGTCTACGTTTTGTTGCACTTTGTCTCATTGAAAATCATTAAGATTTCAATGTTTTAGAGCCAATTTACCCCGGACTAGTTGAAAACCCTAGGTTTAGTGCCTTGAAGGAAGAAAAAATGAATATCTCACCATTCCAATGGTGAAACCTCATGAAACTTGGTGGAATGATTGTAAATAGGTTGTTTTTGGTCTTTTTATGAGACAAATATTTGATGAAAACATTTGAAAAATAAACAAAACTCAGCTAAGAGTTTTCACGTGGAAATGAAGAAAGCTTCAACACAGCAAAAATGGAGGAGGAAACTTTCAAAACTAGATAATAGGGAATGCCAACCAAAGTTTTTGTGTTGTAACAAGCTAAGACTTGACAAAAATCGCAGCAAAGTGAGTCATTTATTTTTATATGCCTGGCAAAAACGTTTTTGCTTTAGGTGGCGATTTTTGAGATTAGAGTTGAAATTTTCTGCAATTGTTGGCTCCATGGAGGTCGATTCACTCCTTTTTGAGGTGACATAGGGTTTAGTTGTTTGCCAAGTGACGTTTGACTAGGTATATACACCTTGTTGTCATTATACATGCCCAAAATGAAGGAAATAGTTGAAATTACGGGCCTATAAATACTTGCCCAGCAATTCATTTAAGGATATCCTTGTGCAATTTATTCTATGTGAATTTGAGAGTATTCTTGACCAATTTCCAAGCTGCTGTATTGTTTTCTAAATGTTGCATTTCATCATTTAGCTGAAAGTGTGAGAACTAGAAGCCTTTATTAGTTGCAGATAATTGACTGTGCTAAATACCTTTTAGAATAGTGAAATAACTTCTATTAGAGAAGTGTTATTTAAGAAAAGTGTTAACTAAAGGAGTCATCTACATTTTAAAAGAGTTATTTTGCAAAGCAGCCATCTTTAGTTTAGGAATTTATGGAAGTTGCTGACAAAACAGTGCTGGGAAAGAAGCTTATTATAATAGGCATGTTATTTATTTAGTAATTCTTGTCTGAATGTTGTTCTTTTTTATTCCTGAGTTTTGCTATTTGCAATTAATATGATATATGCAAATGGTTCATAGCAAATCAAATAATGTTTTGATGAACTTTCATTAAGAATGAATGCGTGAGGAATTTCATTGTAATTGAAGGGCAAATGAATGAGGGAAACCAATGCAAATAAGGGTAAATGCTTGGGAAATTCAATATATTTTAATGGTAGATTAAAAGAAGGATTTATGGATAAAAGGGTTTTAATAAGGGAATCAATTGTTTAAAAAGCTTAAAGGTAGCTTTACTTAATATGCATTATGCTATGAAGGATTTTTATGTGCATTTGCTTGAGTTTGCGATGTATGATCTCCGTATATGGAGAATACGTAGAGTAATTAATATCTATTAGGAACAAAATGATGTCATCCCAAGTATGATCCTTAGCTTATGTTATTAGGTTAACTCTGACAAGCTTCACTCCTAGGATAAAGATTTCTGAAATCAGGAGTTAGGATATTAGATACTTGTTTATTGGCTCATTTCTTAGTAGATTGTTTGAGGTAGGAAGTCTGGGGTAAATTGAACCCATTGAAGGACATAGCCTACACATAGAGTAAGGTAGCCCAAAGTCAAATCGGCCCTGAATAGTGTATGTGATAGATGACTTACTCAGTCGTTTACTGAACCAAAATACTATGGCCATAGTAATGTAATGTACCTACATCCTCTTAGATTGGGAGATGATTACATTGTCAGTTCACAGTGATCCAATAAGTACATACTAGTTTGGGATTATGGGATACAAGAATCTAGTTATGTAGGACACACCACTATGCTCAGTTGGTTAACAGAATCAGTTACTCAACCAATCTCTTCGACGAAGGGAGGGCCTTTCATTGAAAAATGAATGTGCGGGGGACCGCAATATTAGTCTGTGGTTGGCGGAAAAGCACCCGAGTTATGTTTCTCCTCCACAATCAGATATTTGAAGAACCAAGACTTGAAAGGGAAGATCCTGGACCGTCTTACTTCTATTAGTGCAAAAGTTGTTTAAGTTGTGTATGTACTCTTATGCTTTCGTACTCTGTTATTCATTTTGAAATGGTAAAAGTTATTTTGTTGTGAAAAGCTTTAAATTGTGTATATATGATGTATTTCAATTTGAAAAGAAAAGAAAAATTTTATTACAATGTTATATACTCGTTTACTTTTCTTAAAAGTTACAAAAATTAAGGAATTTTTATTTCACGTATAGGATAGGTTGTTACATGTGGATAGTCATAAAAATTATAACAGTCCTATCCTATACGTATAGGACTGTTATATCCATACGTATAGGGTTGTTATATCCATACTAATTATTTTTATGTTCTGATACCACATGTAACGACCTATCCTATACGTGAAATAAAAATTCAATTTTTATAACTTTTAACAAAAGTAAACGAGTAAATAACACTTCAATAAAAAATTTCTTTTCTTTTCAAATTGAAATACATCATATATACACAATTTAAAGCTTTTCACAACAAAATAACTTTTACCATTTCAAAATGAATAACAGAGTATGAAAGCATAAGAGTACATACACAGCTTAAACAGCTTTTGCACAAATAGAAGTAAGACGGTCCAGGATCGTCCCTTTCAAATCTTAGTTTTTCAGATGTCTGATTGTGGAAGAGAAACGTCACTTGGGTGTTTTTCCGCCAACCACGGACTAATAATGCGGTCCCCCGCACATTCATTTTTCAATGAAAGGCCCTCCCTTCGTCGAAGAGATTGGTTGAATAACTGATTCTATTAACCAACTAAGCATAGTGGTGTGTCCTACATAACTAGATTCTTGTATCCCACAATCCCAAACTAGTATATATTTATTGGATCGCTATGAACTGACAATGTAATCATCTCCTAATCTAAGAGGATGTAGGTACATTACATTACTATGGCCATAGTATTTTGGTTCAGTATACGATTGAATAAGTCATCTATCACTTACACTACTCAGGGCCAATTTGACTTTGGGCTACCTTACTCTATGCATAGGCTATGTCCTTCAATGGGTTCAGTTTACCCTAGACTTCCTACCTCAAACAGTCTACTAGAAATGAGCCAATAAACAAGTATCTGATATCCTAACTCCTGATTTCGGAAATCTTTATCCTAGGAGTGAAGCTTGACAAAGTTAACCTAATAACATAAGCTAGGGATCATACTTGGGTTGACATCATTTCGTTCCTAATAGATATTAATTACTCTACGTATTCTCCATATACGAAGATCATACAACATTGCAAACTCAAACAAATGCACATAAAAATCCTTCATAGCATAATGCATATTAAGTAAAGCTACCTTTAAGCTTTTTAAACAATTGATTCCCTTCTTAAAACCCTTTTATCCATAAATCCTTCTTTTAATCTACCATTAAAAATGTATTAAATTTTCTAAGCATTTACCCTTAATTGCAAATGGTTTCCCTCATTCAATTGCCCTTCAAGTACAACAAAATTCCTCATGCATTTATTCTTTATGAAAGCTCATCAAACAATATTGATTTGCTATGAACTATTTGCATATATCATACTAATTGCAAATAGCAAACTCAAGAATAAAAGAGAACTGCATTCAAGCAAAAATTACTAAATAGATAACATGCCTATTATAATAAGCTTTTTTTCCAACACCGTTCTGTCAGCAACTTCCAGAATTCCCAAATTGAAGATGGTTGTTTTGCAAATTATCTCTCTTTCAATTTAGACAACTCTTTCAAATCACTCTTCCTAAATAACACTTCTCTAATAGAAGTTGTTATTTCACTATTCTAAACAGTATTTTAGCATAGTCAATTATCTGCAACTAATAAAGGCTTCTAGTTCTCACAATCTCAGGAATATGATGAAATGCAGCAATAGCAAACAACACAGCAGCTTAGAAATTGGACAAGATAGCTCTCAAATTCGCCAAAGACAAATTGCACAAGGATATTTTCCAATGAATGGCTGGGCAAGTATTTATAGGCCCATAATTGCAACTATTTCCTTCACTTTGGGCATGTAGAATGACAACAAGGCACATATACCCAATCAAACGTCACTTGGCAAGTAACTAAACCCTATGTCACTTCAAAAAGGAGTGAATCGACCTCCATGGAGCCAGCAATTGCAGAAAATTTCAACTCTAATCTTAGAAATCACCACCTACAGCAAAAACGTTTTTGCCAGGCATATAAAAATAAATGACTCATTTTGCTGCGATTTTTGTCAAGTCTCAGCTTGTTACAGCACAGAAACTTTGGTTGGCATTCCCTATTTTCCAATTTTGAAAGTTTCCTCCTCCATTTTTGTTGCGTTGAAGCTTTCTTCATTTCCACATGAAAACTCTTAGCTGAGTTTTGTTTATTTTTCAAATGTTTTCATCAAATATTTGTCTTATAAAAAGGTTTGATACTTTTATAAAGTTCTATCCTTTTTTAAATAATCTACTTAAATAAACTTGCATATGTTAGAAGATTTAAATCTTTTAACTTTATTATTTTGGAGTTCAATATTTATTTATTTAAATATTTACAAATATTTCCACTTTGGAGTTTATAAATGTTCACTTTAAATATTTAATAATGTATATTTATATATTTTACAATATATGTATTGTATTAAGTATTAATATATTTATATATATAAATATATTTATTTTTCCGACATTAACATCATAATGTATATATATATATATATGCATATATTACCTTTACATTAATACATATATTTTATACTTTATAAAATATATAAATATATAGATATTTACACAAATATTTATGTATTTATGTATATATCATAAAATATAATCACATTATTGATATATACATTTATACATACATATATATGTAAATTTCCTAGACAGTAATATTAAAATATTATTTTCACCATAGATATCAGGCGGGTGTGTACATATATACATGCGTATAACCATATATACTCTTGTGTATACATATGTATGCGTATATACATGTTGACACATGCATATGAGCATATCCATCTGCTTAACGTACGTATGTATCGATATGTCTATACATATAGATACGTGTACACAATGTATACATGTGTATACATACTCACTCAACCTTTAACACATGTCTATCACATCATTCATGCAAGGAGTCACAATATAGTAAGTCTAACATTAAACAATCATTACTCACAAAGCACAAAGAAGTAAATCAAAGTCCTAAAGCCTATGGATGACTTATCAAGACTTAACTTATCTAACTTGGTTCCTCTATACCCATCATGATGTGTGTGTATGCTCAACTGATTAACATTACCGGTTAAGCGACCAAGCCCCTCTCCCAAGTGATATTTCCCCTCTGCCCGGAGGACTGGTTCTCATACCTGCATTCACAGTTTTAAACTCACGGCGATCAAATGCTCACAATAATAGTAGTATATATAAATTTCGCAAGATATAACATCATACATTAACCTCATAATGCACGTTTTCACCATGATTAACATAAATTGAACAACATAAGAATGAGACAATCATTAATGTATAAAAACTCATATTGATAACAAGGTGCATCATATCTTTATTCATTCATAAAACTATCTTTACAAACACATAATCCTTATCCAATACTAATAGCCTAGTAGCTATACAATCGGGGTGTAACAGAGGGTGCCCAAGTCCTCAACACAGTTTATTTTTCTCATTTTTCAGAAAACGTTAAAATCTCTCTGTCAACCCAGTTCAGGATCTTGGCAAATTAATCGAATGCAATAATGGAGGTTGGTATGGGGTACCATTCAACTCAGATATGATCAAGCTTTCCAAAATGACTAACTTTCAATCTCTGCCATTCACCAACTGGTGAAAAATGACATCCAAACAAGGGTAGTCAGCTTCATGAGAAACGGAGACTGCAAAAAGTTGAAAATCTTAAAAAATAAACTAACACTGGAGAGGTTGGGCGCCCTTTTCCAAGGAGGGCGCCCAACATCCCAACACTTAGAAACTTTTTGATTCCCTCTGTGTTTTCTTCATTTCGATCTCCGTCAGCAGCTTTGAGGGTTTGCAAACACGATCAGATGACGTTGGATGTCAGAACAAAGCTGGTGATCACTTCAGCAGTGGTCAAAGATGAGATTGCCATGGTCAAACAGTGATTATCAATCAATAGTGCCAATTTGACGGATCGTCAAAGTCAAAGGAAGGCTTCATCGGAGGCAGAAACAAGCGATATTTGAAAATTTCGAAAAATTAACTAACTCTAGAGAAGTTGGACGCCTTATTTCAAGGAAGACACGCAAGTTATCTTAACTTAGAAATTTTTTCAAAAATATCCTCATATGCATGCTTTTTGAAGCCCTATTTTTTAGGAGTTCTCTGTGTGATGCAAACGAAGTTAGATATTTTTGCATGCAAACTCCAAAATAATAGGGTATTGCATGAAAATGCCTTTTATCTCCAACTTCTATTTAAGAAAGCCTTGAGCATTCATTTTTCATAATTTATAAGTTGGCTTTCAGAGGAAGAAACATAATTTTTTCTTCTCGTCAAGATTTGGAGGCTCAAACAAAGTGATTTTTCAGCATTCTTCGTGGATTCAAGAATGGAAAGCACAAAAGCTCACTTTTTCATGGTCTATTTTTCTAGGGCATCACTTTTCAGAAACAGGTGGTCAAAATTTTCAACTTTCATCAATTATAGTCAACTCTATTTTTGGCAAGCTATTTGGGAGCATGACTGAATGTAGGATCAGCAAATGGGCAGAAAATGAGGGCAAAAGGGCAAAGGGACAGGCAGGCTTTAGGTCCAAGCACTCTACCATTGATCACTGCATCACCCTTAGACACTTGATTGAGAAAATTTGGGATACTCAGGGTGAGGAAGCTCATTGCTGTTTTGTAGACTTTAAGAAAGCTTTCGACACGGTGCCTAGGGACAAATTATGGTATAGGATGGAAGAATTAGGCATTCCAAATGAGTATAGAGCAGTTGTTCACAGGTTCTATGAGAAGGTTAATGCTAAAATCAGAACAAGTGAAGGTATGTCAGAATGTTTTGGCAGCGACATTAGAGTTAAGCAAGGCTGACCTTTATCTCCCACGCTTTTTGGACTATACATTGATAAGTTGGAAGCTTGGTTAAGCAAGGAAGGTGGGGATGGTATCCAATTGGCAGGTTATGTAGTGAAATTACTTCTTTATGTTGACGATCTTATCTTAATTTCAAAAACAGCTCATGGGTTAAGAGAACATTTGAAAGCTCTAGAACACTTTTGTCAGGAAGTTGGGATGCAAGTGAACAGCTCCAAAACCAAAATCATGATTTACTCATTGAATAGAAAAGTTAAACAGCATACCTTTCTTTTCGAAGGCAGCCCACTTGATATAGTGAAAGAATACAAATATCTTAGGATTGACTTCCATTATAAGCTCAGTTGGAAAACTTGCAGAACAAAAAGGATACAGAGCGGTTGGAAAGCCTATTACCTGCTTCAAAATAGGTGTAGAAAAGCTGAACTTTGGGATTGGAAAAACCAAGAAAACCCTTTTTGGTTTACTTGTCACACCGGTTGTACTTTATGGGTGCAAAGTGTGGTGAAGCAACGCATCAAAGTGCAATTGGAGACAAATAGAAAGAATCCAAAAACACCTAATAACAAGCAATTTCAAAGTTAAAGCCACTGTTCCTTATGAAATTCTTTTAGCTGAAGCGGGGACTTTTCCCTTGGAAGCTTCAGCGATAACCCGGTTGATAAGTTATCTAAAGAAGGTCGAAAACATGGATAACCACTAGTGGCCCAAAACGGTTATGGAGGAGATGCTAGTTCGAAGAAAGAAAACATGGATGAAACAAAACATCAAGTGGTTGAACAAGTGGGACATCAAATTACATGAATGTCCTGTCACCAATAGGGAAATAAAAAACTACGTGAGGGAAAAATTCAGGACTGCCATGTGGTCAAATCAGATCGGGCGAAAAAAAGCATACTACATCAAAGAGTTTAACCCGGCTAAGGAGCATGGAGAAAAACCCTATTTAGGTGCAGCTATTAAAGGGAAAGCGAGGTTGTTAGTTGCTCAATTGAGGATGGGATCCCACCATCTTAGATGTGAGACTGGTAGGTGGAAGATACCTAAGGAAACTTGGGAAGAAAGAACGTGCTTGCTTTGTAATAAGGGAGTGGTAGAGACGGAGTGGCACTTCGTCATGGAATGCACAACCTATGAAAATATTTGTAATCAATACGCAAATATCTTGGATGTGGAAAATATGCAGCACTTATTTGAGGAGGATAAGATCAATCAGACGGCCAGCCTTCTAGTCAAAATTAATAGCAGGAGATCCAACCTGGAAAAGAGTTTGAAGACAAACTAATTTGTTGGTCTCGGTCCCATGGACTGTTTAGTCTCGTGGACGTAATTACAATCTTTCATTTATTCATCAATTTGGGTCTACTTGTTCTTCGCTCCTCTTGAAGATTGGAAAATTTTATAATTTTCAAAAGAATATACTTTTTCACAAATGTCCAAAAACTTTCTCCAATTTTTCAAAATCTGACAATCTGGATCTCTTCACAACAAGATTGTCTACAAAACCTAGACCTCCATTTTTTTTGAAAAATTTGCATGTCGGCCCCTATTTTTTAGGAGATCGTTCTTTTTTGGGAAAAACTCAGATTTTTGAAAATATGACAATCTAGGTCTCTTCACAACAAGATTCTCTACAAAACCCAAACTTCAATTTTTTTATCCTACCTTTTAACAAATCTTGCATGTTCTTGAAAAAATTAGCTTTCTCAAAATCTGACGATTTGGGTCTCTTCAAAATAAGATTATCTACATAACCCAAACCTCGGCCTTTTTCCGAAAATTTGCCTTTTTAGCTTTTGTGCAGAACTTGTCTGAACATAAGCATGTTCACAATCGAAAGTCAAGATTTTCAACATGCAATACTCTCCAACAGAGATCAGGACCAAATCAGTGTTGCTCCATGATTTCCTGAGAACATTCGAAACAAAATTGCATCATGTACATCCAATGTTTGATTTGCATGCTTTGGAAGGCGCAGGAAACACTACAGTCAAAAATCTTTATCATTTTGGGTTGCTTGCAAAACCTTCTATCCCCATCTCAATGTAAAGCCTTGAATTTGTAATTGCTTGTGTCAAGCATTACAATCCAACTTCACAAGAAATCATATCAGTAGATGGGCATATAATTTGCAGCCTTAAGTCAAAAGATATTGAGAAATGTTTTGCAATACCACCATGGATGGAAAATTTCATCATATCTATTGAAGAATGTGAAAGGGTGTGGTATGCACAAAAAGACAAGTATCGGAAAAGAATGGCTCAGAAGTGGCATAAAGAGACGCAGAATACTTTGCCGAAGAATGTTGGGCGTAGTGACTTTAAGGAGGAATTTGCAGCCATGATTTACTTTGGTCAACCAAGTCACAAGTCAAGTGAATGCCAATAAATTTCAGCCTTCGATGTTTTACATCAATCTCCCAGATTGTTGACAGAACAAAACACTATGACTAGTTGGCATTGATCAATGATAGTCTCCACCATCAAATAACACAGTTCTTCAAGGCCCATGAATTCCACATGACATCCTACCTCATATATCTAATGGCCTTTCAAGGCAAGTTTAGAGGTTTTACTGTCGTTCGAACCCTAGGTGTTCAACCTGTGTATGATCATTACCCACAACTAGAGTTCTTAGAGTCTGAGCGACATTACAAGCGGGTCAATGATCTATTCCTGATGCATACGGTGTGAGATCTTGATCATGAGTTGCACATGCGGATTTCAACAAGTGCCAAATTGGCAATGGCGGAGTGGGCTGATTGGTTTATCCAATTCGCCACGTTCTCCTACATAAGAGTATATGGCTTCTTAGGTGATCCAGCCATGCTACCTACATATCCAAGGGATGAGTTCATGTTCATGGAGTTTTTGAGGCAAGTACAAGAAATGCACACATTTTTGCGTAACAAATGCAAGCCTGCATTAAGTTTCCCATTTGAAATGAGCATATATAGATGCAAATCAGCAACTGATGCCAAGTTGATGAGCGATGAAATGTCAAGATTTGGTCTCAAACTCTTCAAGGAGAGACGTTCATACGATCCTTGTGGCGTCTTTGCAGCTCGTCTTGGTCAGAATCATGCACATGCATCTACAATTGAAGATTTCTAGACCAATTGTGAAGATGAGTTCGAAGTACACAAGCACAACTACTCCAAACTTACCCTTCGGCAGATGGCTGATTTCTTATCAAAAGATGTGGAAGGACTTTCAAATGATGGTGGGGAAGTCCTACTTCCCATGTATGCTCGAGATCAGGTCAATCAATGGCCACTTCCACAAGTTGATTGGTTTGCTAAAGAGGGTACCTCCATCGAGGAAAGAACAAGTCGAGTTGTCAAGAACAGCAAGATATTCTTGAGTAGTAAAAGGACATGTAAGGTAGTTGCAGAGCCGCCAATTGTTCATACATCTCTACTTCTCCTAAATCAAAACCGAGAACAAAAGCTATGAGCAATCCTCCAAAAGATACAAAAATTAGTAGAATGACGAAGGGCTTAAAGGAAAAAGTGAATCAATAGGAACAATCAGTAGATGCACCAAAAGTTCCAGTTGAGTCAACACCACAAGTCGAAGCCATGCCTTCATCTCCAGTTCTTCCACCATCGTCGAGGCCTTCTCCTATCCATATAGATTCAGAAGGTGATTCACCAGTTTGCAACATCTCAACACCAAATGATCCATCAAGAGTTGCTAGAGCTGAAACCAATCCTCCCAGAGAAGTTAGAAGAGACTCCTTGTCTTGGCTTGAGAACCTACTGGGTAGGAAGAGGAGGAAGCCTTCTTATCAATTAACTTTGCAAAGCTTGACAACGTCTACCAAGACACATCAGAGAAGAAACTTAAGAAGCAAGTTCATATGGAGAAGAATTCTGAAGGCGAGATCATCCTTGAGTTTGCCACACCTTCTGAAGACAAGAATGTTGATGAGGTTGAAATTGATGACTTCAAAATTGTCAAGGCCAATCTCAAAAGAAGCACCTGGCATACTGATCTAAATCTCTTCGAAGTTGCAGCAAACAATCTAAAAGAACGAGTACTCAAGGATGGAGAAGATAAGGCAGCCCTCAAGGCTAAGGTTCGACAACTACGGTAGTATGTTTCCAATCTCCTTCATGGTACTTCATGGGCCACCTTGTTGCTTCCACAATTTATGGAGTCACCTGTAGATCAACACGAGCTAAGTCAGTTGGTCATATACAGAAAGCATCCGAGAGATTGGATAGAAGAATTCATCACCAGGGGCAGATTTATACTTGCAAAGATGTACCAATTGAGGTACAATGCCCATGCTCTTCGCTCAGGAATTCAAGAGTTCAAGCAAAATATAGCGGAAAGGAAGCCAAGAGACGAGATCGTCATTTCCGACTTGAGGACGACTTATGATTCGGTCACTACAGAAGAACACAAGAAGAAGCTTTTGCTTAGAGAGAACAACACCTCTTCAAAGTAAAAACCTATGAAGGAATATTTGTCAAATTGATTAGATATAGATAGAAGGTTGTTAATGCTCTCAAGTTCATAAGTACATTTGTGTCACAAATCCCTTAATAAATGACTTGTTAGAGAGTAAAACATGCAAAATATTTTACTAAGTTGGATCTTAAATCAAGATATCATCAAGTGTGCATGCAAGAAGAAGATATGTGGAAGACTGCATTCAAAACTAAACAGACTTTATGAATGGTTAGTATTTCCTTTTTGGTTTGTGTAATGCAACAGCTACTTTTATAAGACTAATGAATGATGTACTAAGCGATTCATAGATAGTTGTGTCATTGTATATCAAGATGACATCCTAATTTTCAGTACTACATGGGAAAAACATCCCATCCATATAAAATAGGTCTTGCAAAAATTAAGAGAAAAACAACTATTGTGTAACATGAAGAAATGTGAATTTGGAAAAGAATCATTGGTTTATCTAGAACATGTGGTAGAAGGAAAACTAAAGATAGATCCCTCAAAAGTGGAAGCAATTTTGAATTGGCGGCCTACACTAAACAATGCTGCTAAACCTAGAAGTTTCATAAGGGCTAAACAATACATAAGGAAATTTACTCCTTCCTCCTCCTCAATAGCCTCACCTTCACATCAAATTGCATCACTAGGAAGGGATTTTCACTAGGAAAAGAAAATGACGAAGCTTTTGAAACACAGAAATATAAAACAAGTCACGCTCCTGTGCTTGCTCTTCCTGATTTACAAAATTCTTTTGAGATTAAAACTGATGCTAGTGAATATGTTATGAGTGTCGTCTTGCTTCAATGTGGTGAGCCTATTTATTACCATTCAGAAGTTTTTACTTCAGCAATTAGATCATATCCAATGTATGATAAAGAATTGTCTACACTAGTTCAAGCCATTAAAATATGGGGGCAGTACTTATTTGGTAAAGAAACTATAGTGTATGCTGATCATCAACCACTACATATTTACAGGTACAAAAAGATGGGATTCTTACAACAAATTTATTTGCTGATCAAATATAAAGGGGAAGTAGGCATGTGGTGGCCACCTAATTCTAAAACAATTTCAACTATGGTTCTAGTGACACAAATTGAGACTTTTATAAAAGAGGCATATGTTGAAGAATATGTAAATGATGAAGACTTCAGCAAGAAGTTCAAAGAACATCAAACTTGAGTTGTAAAAAGCGATTAACTTCTAGCTCAGGGAGGGTTGGCTTTACAAGGTAGAAAAACTATTTGTGCCAATGGCTCAAAGACTTCTTTTGATGAGGGAGATACATACCTCCAAAATAGTGAGTCACTTCGATGTTGATAAAACATTTACCCACTTGCAGAGATATGTATTTTGGCTCAAAATACAGTAAGCAGCAAGGTTTGTTAGAAGTTGCAAATTGTGTTGCATTAGCAAATCTAAGATAAGAAAGAAAATATTGCATATGTGATATGAGTAGACATGGACATGATTATTTGTTTGTGGCATTTGATAGATTCAGTAAAATGTGTATACAAACTTCTTGCAAAAAGACTATCGCAGGTAAAGAAGCTGCTGAAATGTTCTTCTCTAATGTATGGCTGCACTTTTGAACTTCCTAGTCCATTGTTTCATATCACAAGATTTGTTGGTAAATTTTGGTCCAATTTGTGGAGCATGATGGATATAAAGCTCAAAAAGACCACTGCTATTCACCCACAGACAGATGGACACATAAAGGTGGTCAGTAAAGTTGTGAAGTCAATTTAATGGTTAAAAGCATTGGTATTAGCCCAGTCTATCAACCTTTTATTATTTCTGTTAAGTGTCAAAGTTTCCAAGTGTCTGGAATTGGAGTATGCTCTTTTCCTGAACCTAAAGAAATCTGAAAAATCGGAAATATCTCCATACCCAAACTATTGTAATCCTGTTTCAAAGACTGAATACAAAGTTTCTGTGTGATTTCCAAAGTTTCTGTGTAACGTCCAAATGGTGTGAATAAATACAAAGATTAAAACACACAGAAACTTTGTATTTAACCTTTGAAGCAGTGCTGTATGTGTGTGTGCTGCCATCCTCAAAAAGCGCCCCCCTGGACTGTGTTCCCCCAAAAGCATTCCAACATCCCCTGCCATCACCATCAGGGAAACACTGTGGAACATAAATTCCACCTCTTTCCAAAATTCTTTACAGTGTACTAATATTTTTATTTTTCTGTGTTTCACTTATACTTAAATATTTTTAATATTTTATTTCTTCCATCTCCCAGCTACCCACAGGCTCACTTTTTTCAAAAACCTATCTCCAGTACCAGTCCCTGTCTCCTTGTTTCCCTGCTTTGATTCCCAGATGCAGGAAAACTTTGTTTTAAGTGTCAGATTTAATTATGTGAATTGGGTAGGTACTTCCACCCAAACTACTTAAGCTTGCACTGTCTGCAAAGCTATGTTACCAGAAACGAGAAACGGAAACTACAACTACAACGGCAACCGCAACTTGACGAGAAACAGGATATTTAGAGGTTGCTTATAAGAAACGGGTTATATATATATATTTTCAAACATTCAGATATATATACATATATATTATTTATGCATATGTGTATGTATATTTATATGTGTTGTGTGTATATATATATATATATATTTAAATTATAAAACATATTTTTATCTTTTAAATATATTTATATACGTAAATACATTAAATAACTTCAATTATATATATAATTATAATAACTACAATTTAATTATTAAATAATTTTATAAATGTATACTAATTTTATTAAAAATATTTAACACAGCAAAATAAAACTATATAACAAAAATGGTTAAAAAACTATTCTATCGATAATAATGAGCATTATTAATTATACTCACTGAATTCTACAGTTAAACTAACTGAGCATTATTTATTTTACTCATCGAATTTTGCAGTTTAACTAACTGACAGTGTATTAATTTTACTCAGAGAATTTTGCAGGTTAACTGAAAGTGTATGTTAGAGCCTAAAAACACCAGCAGTTTTTTTTTCTTTTAACTCCAACGGCTTAGAAACGGCTCGACGGATTGGAAACTCGCTGATGGGGAAACGGGTTTCAGCGTCGAAACATGGAGAGCCTAAAACAAAGCAGTTTTATTTTTTAACTCCAACGGCTTAGAAACGGCTCGACGGATTGGAAACGGCCGTTGGCGACGGGGAAACGGGTTTCGGCTGTCGAAACACGAAATGGCACTTTGCCGTCGCGTTTCTGGTAACATAGCTGCAAAGACTATGCTGTGTGGACACAATAAATACAATTTCTGATATTTCATATTAAAGTTCCCTATCTGTTCCTTTTATTCATTTAATTGATGAAATAATGGGTGACAAAACTTCTGTGTAACAAAGAAATGTAAACCGAACCAAACAGAATTTTGGAAAAGAAACCTTAAAGTTTATTTTCCTGGGAACATATCTATTATTATACAATGATCCTATTACCTTAAATAATAGGCCCAAAAATTTCAGTTCAAGAACATCCACCTTCTCTGGATCTAATCCCTGCTGCTGGAGTTTCTGTGCTCCATGAAGAGGATCAAAAAGAGAATACAATTGCTGCATTATACAATTAGAAACTCATTATAACAATGAAACATGAATGGATCCCCAGTACGACTGATTTGATCTCAGAGGAAGAAGAACTGCACTATTATTTAAAACCATATATAAAAGGTCAGAATAAAGTCATTTCTCAAATGACCAAACTTATAAATATATAACCCTTAACGATACAGATGAATTTCATCAAAGGAACTGTGTTACTTTTGCAGCAGATGGCATTAAAATCCCATACCATTAGATCTTCAAAGTGCAGGAAATACCAAGCACGAATAGTATACTCAATCCGCTTGCACAATTTCAAAAACTCCGTCCTGTCAGACTCCATCTCTGCAAAAGAAGGACAGGAAATTCAACTCAAGATAGACTGTTCCCTCCAACACAAATCCTAGTCAAGCCATTGTAATATTCAAGTTAGATGCACTGATATACTGTACCATATGAATACTTCACTCTAAAAAATGGAGAATGAGATAGTTGTGACAGATGCATCTATAGTCATCTCCTGCTATTACTAGGTTAAATTACTAATGCTTCAAGGCATGAAGGTCATTATCTGCAGTTGCACCATTGGGCTTTGAAAATTGACGGGAATAGTACATGCCTTCACTAGATAGGGTATTAGGACTACTATTTTCCAACAACCCTAGCTGCGGAAACCCTCACAACATCCACACATCTTGTAACATCCAAACAAACTAAGCCACAGAAAAAAATCTGCAGGTCCTAAATACTAGACCTCCAAGGTGTAGACATATCCAGCACCATTGGCACAATTACAAATTTTGGAGATAATAGACTAATCTATTATGAGCATCAAAAAACGAACAATGTAATCATTTATAGTTGTTGGATGGATATAAGCACATTCACCTAACTAAGAATAGAAATGCTTAATTTACTGTGTTTGTACATATATTTGCATACCTGCTGTGACAGCTACAAACACTACTAGATGGAATATTTAAATTTCTGACAATATCAATTAAATGTGTCAAATTCTTTACAATAGAAATAACTCCATGAAGGCTAGACCAATTGCACCCAAAAACTCACTTAGAGGCTAGAAGATTGCTTTGCTTCTACACTTAACATCTCTCAGATGATTTCATCTTTGCTCAAGCACACCAAAATTTTGGCCTATACCCCTAAATGATTTTCTTCGAGACTTAATTTGCTGCATGTAAGCTAAAAAATTGACTTGCTGGAAATTCATCTGAAAGCAATGGAAAACAGACATTATGTGGCAATAATTAGAGTAGCATTTCAAGGCAGTTATACCCAATAATATTACACCGCAGTAGGATCAAACCCCAAACTTTAGAAACACATCTAATTCAACCTAAGAAGTATATGCATTCATACAAGAAAGAATATTAGAACAAGTTAAGATAACTGGTTCAGGTATTTTGTAAATATTTTGAATGTAAAAGTCAAAAATACTGGTTGGGAAAGAATTCAAAGACTAAAATGTGTTGGCCTTGTTTTTAACCTTGGTAATTTTTAAACTTTTCATGCTCATAGAATCAACATGTGTTGTCAAGTTGTTATCCCTCATTATGTGTTGATGATAAATTGCGTTTTAAGCTCCTTTGTAATGTCAGCTTATGACATATGTGAGTCAAAAATATCAAATGCTTGTAAGTTGTATCATTTGTCCCTAGTAACAAATGTTCCTGATCAGTCTTAAATGTCAAACCAATTGCCCAATTGAAGTAATCAATTTATGTTCATTGTTGCACATTTTTCGATTTCCAGAATACAGGTCCAAATTGCAAGTTGTTGAAATTTCCGATTCCTGAAACAGTGCAAAAATGCAAAGTTATTCTACAACCCCAAAATGCAAAGAGGGACTTCAAAAGGCTGCAAGGATAAATACAAAATGGATTTGTTGAAAAGGCTTTAAAATCCTTCATGCAAAAATTTGTTAGCATTATCAAGGTTCCGAAAACCTCTCAGGTGCTGATCGATGAGTTCTCATAACTTCTAAATCCCCAATGCAAAACAAAAGTATTGAAAAAGTTTTAAAAACTTTAACATGTTATTGAGATTCAAAGTTTGCTAACTCTCCAAAACCCCGAAACATGTGCAACTTATTGGCAATGGAATTTAAAACCTGTGTCGGCAGTTTTATTAGTTCATGAACCTCGCAAACTTTTGACACGGTCTTCATCAGGGGTTTTCATGGTTCACTAACTCACTGAAGTGCCAATGACATTCAAATCGGGGGTTTTCAAAATTTTCTAACCTCTCGAATCACTAACATGTACAACTCATCAACAGTTCCATAGTTCACAAGCCTTGCGAAATGCCAAGATGCCTACCAAGTCATAACCTCCTGCCTCTGTTGAAATGAGAATCAATGAGTAGGCATTTACAAGGCTTCCAAGCAGAAAAGGAAAATGAAGATAAGCTAGAAGAAATGGAAATAGAAGGATTCGCCTCATATAAAGTAAACGCATTTGGCAAGCGTAAGAATCTCCACAACCTCAACCAGCATTCTCTACCTGTGTTAATCTGGGCGTTATGGAAGAAAGGTAGACTTGGTGATTACTCTTGAAGCTTGCAAGTGATGGTCATGGCTAGTTGCAAATTGATCGGTGTCATCCTTCAGTCCTAATTTCTTATTCGCACTTTTGAAATTTCACTGAAGTCACCTTTATGACTTAAAAGTGAATTTTGAATTAGAAAATCAAAATTTCAAGAAACAATTATGAAGCAGTTACAAATGGATTTCAAGAAAATCAAATTTTCAAGAAACGGTAATGTGAGAGTTACAAAAGGTTATAGATATATGATCATTTTGTAAAGGAAGAAGGTTCTTTCCCTAGGACTTTTTCATTCACAGAAATTTGTACAAGAGTTGAGAGAGACTTTGAGCTCTCCTGTTTTTTGAATTTCAATAAAGTAGAATATTGCTGGACTATGAACCTGTGTATTGTTTCTTTATGCTGTAGATTTTTTTCTTATGTTAAATTTATATCCATTCTCCAAAACTTCTCCTTTCATGTGGTGGATAATATAAGTCTTAAAGCAACAATAGATAAGATATTGGGTGTTTTCAAAACTATGGACCTGGAAATCCTAAGTGAATGTTTACTTTCTTATGTTGCGTAACATTTCCTTATTTAAACCCTCATTAAAGTTTTCCTTTGAATCATCCTTTTATGGGAATAAATCTTTGTATTTGTTCCTCTTTTTTGAAATCTATTCTATATTTTCTGGGGAAACCAGGTTACTGGCCCTATATCAGCCTTGTCTAGGTTTTCCTCTTCTTGTTTCAATCTTTGTTTGTGCGTCTTTCCTACTTTTTGGTTAAAAACATATCCCTAAAAAACCCAAATTTCTATTTTACCAGCGAGCAGCGAGCTGCCCCTCTCAAATGCAAAGGACGACCCACTAATCCAGTATTACTATTGATCTCTCTAATTGTTATAAACTTCGTCACTGTCTATTACGTATATCGAGCTATTTTCAACAAAATATTGCAGTGGTAAATCTGTTGACCAACAATACGTAATTAGAAAAGTAAATGTCACATGTGCATTGGGAATATCTGAAACTAAATGTAACTATACCCTTATTCCCTAGAAATAAGGCCCGACTACAGGACATCATGAAGACTCTGCAATCTAGTTTTGAACACTTTCAATCTGAACGTGGTTGTCAATTACATGTTTGATTTCTGTGAGTATAATGCACATGCTCATATTTGATTTCTGTGAGTATGATGCACATGTTCAGATATTCATGTTTGATCTCTCTAATTGTTATAAACTTTGTCACTGTCTATTACGTATATCGAGCTATTTTCAACAAAATATTGCAGTGGTAAATCTGTTGACCAACAATACGTAATTAGAAAAGTAAATGTCACATGTGCATTGGGAATATCTGAAACTAAATGTAACTATACCCTTATTCCCTAGAAATAAGGCCTGACTACAGGACATCATGAAGACTCTGCAATCTAGTTTTGAACACTTTCAATCTGAACGTGGTTGTCAATTACATGTTTGATTTCTGTGAGTATAATGCACATGCTCATATTTTCTAACCTTGACAACTGTAAGAAAAGTGTGGTGTAAATTTGGGCTCTGAGCCTCACCAGCTCAAAATCAAATCTGAACATGGTTGTCCACTACATGTTTGATTTCTGTGAGTATGATGCACTCATATTTACTAACCTAGATGACTGTAAGCAAAGTGTGGTGTGAATTTAGGCCCTGAGCCTCCCCAGCTCAAAATCAAAATCTGAACATGGCTGTTAATTACATGTTTGATTTATGTGTGTCATATTTACGATAACCTAGATGACTGTACAAAAAAGCGTGGTGTAGATTTGGGCCCTGAGCCTCACCAGCTCATGATCCAATCTGAACATGGTCATCGATTACATGTTTCATTTATGTTTGTATGATGCACATGTTCATATGTAGTTATGTTCTATGTGCATCCTGTTAGAAAGTATGGAATGGACTACAACTTTCAGCGTAATTCGTCCTGTGAGAATATGATGGAAAATTTCGCCGCAACCGTAAGCATCAAGTCCTATATGATAATTGGATCATAATACAACCCTTTATTTCCTCGTAAATTACAAGGAAAACATAGAAGCTTCTAAAAGAAAGAACAACATTTGCATTGTTTCCTTCAAATTCAAAGAAAACAGGAAGGCCGAGGCCCGCCCCACACATAACAAATCCATGTACCAACTCCTCTAAACTTTAGGTAAAAGAACGGAGAGGATTAAAATCATGAAACGAAATATACCTATAAGATAAGCCAATTTCATGATGAGTTTGGGCTTCATAGTATTGATGACAGCTTCTCGTTCCAGACGAATAACTTCCTTCTTCTTGTCAGCCATCTTGCCTGTGAAAAGAACACCTTTCCTCGGTACTCACTCCCTGATTCAAATCCCGAATTGATTTGCCCTTCTGAGTTCACGTGGGTTCGCTTTGTCCAGGTATACTCTGGAATGTTGAAGCCACGTACAGGTGGATTTTCGCTTTCGCGATGGACTCGTCTTGGACTTATCAAAATACTGTTGAGTGCCGTTGGTATGGCCCATGAACAGAGCGGTCGGCTTCATTATCCTTCTACTTTCTACCCAACTATACTTCTATCATTGGGGAGAGTAAATAGTTCGTACATTGTTTGTCTTTATTTGTTTTTAAATTTAGAAGAGAAATTTTGTTTGTAATTATACCGTCTAAGGAATTAAAAAAACTCTTTTAAGAATTAAATCTATAAGAAGTATCTAACATTCAAAGTGCATATCTACCACCCAGAAAGTAAATGTAGCTTTCAAACACATCATCTTCATTCAAGTGCATATCTACCACCCAGAAAGTAAATGTAGCTTTCAAACACATCATCTTCATTCAAGTGCACATCTACAACCCACAAAGTAAATGTAGCTTTCAAATATTTCATCTCCATTTAAATATATTATATTATGTATAGATACTAGCTAACTTCATTATAGAGAAGATTGACCTAACTCTCATATTTAATAACATAGAGTCCATTTTATGGAGCCCCTATTATACATGGGTCTCAAGGAGGTACAACCTTCAATCCAAAGATAGAAAGGTAGAGGCATCCCGAAAAGACCCTCCCAAGTATCCCATAGTATGTCAAGTCCTCACCCTAGTAGGTAAAGAGGGAAGCATTTCTATGGAGTGAAGTGAAGTACATAACCTCCTTTGTTATCCATCTATTGATCTAAAAAGAGGAGTTTGGCTAGGATCCCTCTTTCCTATATTGGGGGTTGGTGTTATTTTCATGTTCAATCACTAAATGTATGGATAGGGGGGGTGGGGGTGGAGAGACCGAAGTTGCTCTTTGTCAAACATGTTCTTAAACCAATTATTACCCATTGCTTTCATTCCCAATTGGTTTAGTCTAGCTACCCACTAAAATGATGTACTTGACAAAGGTAGAGAGAGAGAGACCCAGACTTCCTAAATGTGAGTCTTCTTTAGGTCCAAGTTGGCCCACTTCTTTGAACTCATGGATCAACTTAGTAGGAACCTTTGGATTTAATTAGTAGCATGCATGTTCTAATAAAGAAAAGCTAGATCCCTTTCACCCCTTTATTTGACAATGGAGGAGTGATGTTACACTATAATAGAGCAAGGTTTGGATGTATAACTAAGGTCAACAATAAGTTGGTGCAAAAAGAATTGTATTGGTGTTGGCTTTTCATTTGTCTTGTTATTCGAATAAAGTTTTAGGTTTGCAAAGAAGTAAAAGCGCCTTTTACATTGAATGTCCTAGGTATGTATTCATTAAATCATGATGATATACAAATCTAATTTAGGATAATGAGTTCAAACTTGAAATATTTAACATTGAATTAAATGTAAAAATTAAATGAATGTAAATACAATACTTATTTGGATTCGAAAGATGGGAAAATGGTGCAAGTGATACCAGGAACCAATACTCCACAATGCTAGATGTTTAGGACTTCATCAAACAAATGTCTTAGAAGTGCAAATTGGTTGGACTCTATTTAGTGCAAATGTCTAAACCATAAGTCTATTGGCAAGTAAACTTATCGCCACAGTTTTATGATTGTTAATGTGACTTGCCCAATGGATAGAAAATATCCTTGCAACAGTAAGAGAAATCATCATTGATTCAATGATTTTTCTCTACATTTGAGAGGGGCAACTCCCTCCTATGATGGTAGTTTTTGGGGTTTTCATTTACTTTTTAACTAGAAGCACAAAATGAAACAAAATGAAAAATGAGAAAAAAAGGGGAAAGGAGAAGAAACCCTAGTGATACAAACAAGCAAGACCATATAAGATTCCTCAAGAAAACAAAGGAAAAGAATAGCATACACAACATTGAATAGAAAATAGAGTTCAATCCTACTTATACTATTAAAATGTGAGTAGAAATTTAACTATCACATCCACACAAAAATTCAAACAAAGGTTGGAGAAATAATTTCACATTAGACTTAAGAACAATATGAAATCAAGGAAGAACAAAGGAGGCACAAATTCTAGTGTGCATCCTTCTTAATTCTATAGAAATGGACACAAATTCTCCATTGTGATTATGTACAATATTGTGTGAAATGACAAAAGTCCTTATAATTTTGAAATGTTGGAATTAAACAAATGACAAATCATTAGATTTTCTTATATAACTAACTCCTTAAAACTTTAGAAACTTTTTAAAATAAATTACAATAATAATATTAGTTCTAAATCAAATGAGCATACTTTTTAGCTCGTAAAATATTACATTGCAAAATTTTAAAAAGTAAGTCATAATAAAATATTAAATCTCTACATAAGTTTGATGGGTATGTGGCTATCATGAATACTCTATCAAACAATTCACTTGTAAAATCTATGGACAAAAGTCCCCTGAGGCATTATATCAAACATTTAATTTATTTTCTCAATACATACACATTTTGCATACATATCAACCAATAAATTTCTAATGAAAACATCAAATTCAAACCTACTTCCATTGATATAACTATGAATATCCCTACCCTATTTCAAATCTCCCAACTGGACACAAGCCTTCAAAACAAAAAAATGTCAAAGGATTCCTTCAATCTACCATCTAAACATAATTTATTCATTTTTCTATCAATATGATGGAGACTATTATGGTTTAGAGAAGCAAGCTTGTAACATGACTCGTTTTCATTGAGGTTTTTCTAGTAGTAATGTTGTTGGTGTTGGATTGAAGGTTCATAACTTTAAAATCACAAGTATGACTGTTGATAGTGATCAAATTTTCATCCTTCATTAAGATAAAAAAAAATGCTTAACTCTTTGGTTGGTTCATTTTCTCCTTGTCTTTCTAATTTTTATGTGTTACAGAAGATGGGAGACCCTTTGTTAAAATATTTTTATACATTGAATAATTACAATCAATCAAATTTAAGAATAAGTGTAGAGTGGTGGTTGAAACCAAACCACCTTTAGAAGTAACACACGGGCATGAAGCATTTGTAAAAGAAAAAGAACACATTAGAGATTGATGAATATCAAAGGTAGAAACACACATAATTCCTCTATTTTCATAAATATTTTTTGCATATAATTCTAATATTTCGTGTTCAAATGGGAATGGAATATCCACAAATTCATCTCTCTTATATGAAGCTTCTTCTATTTCTATTTAACAAGCAACCACATTGGTCCAAGATTTAGAGAGGAACATTCCAACCTATATTTAGTACCATGGTAAATTATGACACGTTACTTTATTGTAGATGTACATTAGGTGAGGCATTTCATCAAATAGTAGTTTGCACATTTGGTTTGTGCCTCCATTTCTTTAATACATTTCAAAGATACAAATTCTAACTTGTTTCTACTCTCATTTGATAGTGTATTATGTTATGTAAGATACAAAAATGATAGTAATTGTAATGAAATAACTTGTACAAGAGAAGAATGTAGTAGGAAATATGCTACAAATACTTGATCTAATACTTGAGAATAATTATCAATGGAACAAACCTCCTAAATTCTCCAATAAGAACATAATTTATAATATAATGATAATAAACTAACCATTATCTTGTATATCTACCATAATTATGCCATGGATGTCATTCAAGTTGACTTATCTACCTATATAAGATTGTATTAATGACCAATTAACTTAATTAAGAGTTATGGTAACCACAAGCCTACTACTTGTATCTATGTGCACACTATAGGATTAAGGGCATAGCATTCCCTGGTTCACACAAGCATTATCCTTAACGTCAATCAATTATGGATGTTTCTATATAAAATATTTATCTTCCCAAGTGGTAACTTTGAGAATAAAATAGTTTCATTTAATGAGGTACTTTGTGATTGTCCTAGTCCCTAGCTTCTTTGTGCATACCTAAAAAATTGAATTAGACCCCAAGATGGATCTTTCCTCTACATCCAACTCAAGCAACAACGTCAATGTTAAATTTATGTGTTGATTTATTTTCCTCTTCATTCAATTCTATGCATTTTCCTTTTTCTCCTTGAGACTAGAAGGTACCTCTTACCGATGTTAAATGTATTATTCCTTTAATATTTTTGTGTACCTTTTAAGAACAATTGAAGGATGGTAGATGACACCCTAGAATTGATTGAATACCTTGATCAATATCTCTTTTAGGTGGCAATTATTTTGGTCTCTCCATCAAAATATATGGTGGATTTGGTGATGTATGAATATTTGACCATTGCATTTCCATTGACAATAATTGATCTATGTCTATATATGCTCCCTTATTAAGCATCTTTTGTATTTGGTGTGAGCTTACCATCTATAGATACTTTTCATGCAACCCCATTAGTTTAAATATTTTATCCTCTAAGTGAAAATGCATGAACAACTCCTAGAAGTCCTCTCAATTTTTCCTAAGGTAGTTAGTCATCGGATTCCTAAAACAATGTCCACTCTAGTTATTGGGATAGCAGACATAGAACAATCAAGCATGCAATATCCCATGGTGAATTCAATATGAAGGCATTTCCCTAAACAATTTATTGCACCACCATCTATGATCACAACCTAAAAATTTTGGGTTGGGTAAACAAAATAGTTCAATTATGTTGCCAACTTATTATTGGTGAAGATGAGCATTCCTTGACTAAATCAATATTGTCACCTTGTTTTGTTTAAGGATACCTATTACCTTAAAGATTTGTGTGGTACTAATTTATTCAATGGTACATGGCAATATATGGTTGGACATCTTCTAGATCTTCTACAACTACTATTATATCTTCTTTATCCTTTTCTTCATTGCAGATACTCTCAATGTAGAATAATTTCTTCTTGACACATTTGTGTCCTCTACTATGGTTTCCATCATAGTTGAAATGTAACCCTTTAGCCCTTTTTTCTTTAGTTTTTTGAGGCGTCAATCTCATAGGTTTAATAAATGATGATGTAGGGGGTCCTCTAATCTCTTTATCCAAAAAAAACCTTTGTTTGCTTGCCATAATCATTGATTGAGACATAGAAGTAGGATTGACCATACCTTATATTTGATGTGGTTCTTTAAATCCCAAAAAATAGTTCCTTCATTTTTTATTTGTAACCTTCTCTACTCTTAAGGACAAGGTTTGAAATTTTTTATTGTATTCCTTAACCATACATATTTGCTTTAATTTGATGTCCTGGCCAAAATAAACATCTAGAATATTGTGACCATAATGTATAGTGAGTTCCTCTTGAAAACCTGACCAAGTGACAACATATCCCTTCTTTTATTCTCTTCACATAGGCAGTGAGACCAAATTAACTAGTCTAGGTCCAAGTACAAGGATTTCATTTCCACCTATTTTGGTCTTGGAACATGATAAATGTCAAATAATTGCTCCATTTAGTAGATATAATTGGTAGGATCCTTACCATCAAACCTTCATATATTTGTCTTTGGTGTGAATTTTTTAGCCATATAATTATTTGGGTGATGCTCCATCTTTAGATCTAAGTCAAAACCACAATAATCATATCCATTAGAAGTTAAATTTCATTATGTCTCATGTTGGGTGAAGCTTCATGACCCTTTAAACTCTTAATGGAAGCTATTTCTTTAGCAAGATCTCTTTGATTTGCTCTATCATTTTTTACCTAATTTTCTCCTTAATCTTGTTGGTGTCTTCCCTTACATCTACCATGGATATGGTATACTTCTCCTATACTAAAATGTCATTTTTTTAGGAGCCTTTCTAGGAGTGACTATATTTATTCTCTTACCTTTGGTTGAACTCCTTTTCATCATGCTGCCAAAATATTGTTTGCAATAACTTACACAAAAAAACTTGGAATTTTTGTTATAACTTACCAGAGCCTAAAACTCACTTACTAGAAAATAATCTACAATAAATTTATTGATTTGTTTCATTGGGAGAAAAATCCCTAATTTCACACTAACTCCCTCAAATATGCTCTAAATGACCTAAAATGTATTGTAGTCACTTCAATTGTCTTTGATCAAACCTCCAAATATTTGTTTATCAATTTGAGAGAGATACACACTCCAAAATTCAACCTTCTCTTGAAAAATGTTGTCTTTTTTTCAACATTCTAGATGCCAAGATCATGCTTTGATACCACTTGTAATAAAATAACTTATATGAAAGAAGAATATAGTAGAGAATATTTTGTAAATATTTGATAATGCTTGAGAATAATAATCCACTTTGAGTGGTCAAACCTTCAAAATTCCCTAATGAAAACATAATTCATAATATGGTAATAATAAACTAACCACTACCTTCTATATATACCATACATACACCATGGATGGAACCTAAGCTAACGTAATTACTTGTATAGGACTATATTAATGACTCTATAATGTATACTTAAGAGTTATGTTAGCTATGAGTCGATTACTCATATCTTTATGCACACTATAGGATTAAGAGTATAGTAGAAAAGGTTGTGGAACTTGGCTTTACACAAGTAGTCACTCTTGCTTAAAAGTTTTAAAGTTATTTTTAACATATCCTACATACACAACATTCCATGATACCACGATTCTTTGAGGCGTCTTGTCAACAATTTATGTGCCTTGTCTATGTTTCCACATTATGCATACATGACTATAACAACATTTGTAACTACAAAATCTACCAAAAATCCTTTTCCTAGATGCTTTAATAGGCATTTGAACTTGAACAATGAAGAAATTTAAAGTATGATTTTATTTTTTTAGGAAATTGATTTGATTTATGCATTTTGACTTGGACAGTGCAAAAGTTTAAAATTTCCATGGTAAAAAATAGGGATAAAAAAGTCATGGAGCTCAATATAGTAGAAGCTAATTATTTGAATGTGTTCACTTTAGTTGTTTATGTATATTTTTGTAAGAGCTAGCAATGTTTAGTCACACCATTGGAGAATCTATTGAATAGTGAGGGTCACATAATTTTCCTTAATCAAACCCTTAGCAAGTCAATTCAATAACTTTGGAAAAAGGATTGAAGAAAGCAAGCAAGTGTGTAATGGACCTATGATGATGTATGTTGGTGCAATGCTCTAATAATTATACTATGATGCTCTCATAAATTCTCTATGACCATTTATTGATAACCCACCTCAATTGTCTTTGAGGATTTCAAAATATAAATGAATTTCATTAAACACAACACATAAATCAATATAAGTATGCAGTGGGTTGACTCATAATGACTAGTAATATGCAAGTCAATGAAAGTTATTTTAAATTTGAAGTTTAAAAGTTCAAGGTTCATATCTAACATTGTAAGAATAACTTGGGTCAATTGTACACTTGTGGGTTTGATCAAAGGTGACAAACAAGGGATCTAGAGTTCAAGACCAATCTCTAGAGATGAGTGATGATGGGATCAAGATATGGTAATATCATGAGCCAAATTTATAGAATAATATGTTACATATACATGAAAATCATTATATTTAAAATACTTTAATCAAAATAGACCCAAAACAAATAGGCAAAAGACATAGATATGCAATTTTCACAATTATAATGTTATAAACACACTTTGATGGTGACGTATTTAATTACCAAAGTTTCACCTCAAATTGTCATCAAATTAAGTATGCTTGTAATCCATTGTTGTGGTTATTTTGTTAACTTAAAATATACTAAATTAAACACGTGATGGGAGTTGAGTTTGAAAATCATGATGGTTTTTTGTGATAGTGATGGGGAATGGTAAATGTTGATAAAGATGTGATTTAATAATCGTTAATGTAGAACCCTATGACTCCATCCCAATCCATTATGTATAATTAAATTGATATAATTCTATCCTATGCGGTTTGATTTTTATTTTCTTAATAGTAAATGAGTTTTTCTAGTGTCTCAAATTTATGTGGTTATAATTTATGTTGGTTATTTCCTTTATAAAGTGTGACACAAGTTTGTGCTTTTACCCAAAATAAAAATTGGAATCATCTTCTCTAACATACTCCAAGATGGTAAATGGCATATTTCTTAGGAATTTGAACTTACCAACATTCCCCTAAATCAACTCATCTATTTATCAAACTTCAAAGCCTTCTCACTACCATACTCCAATATGGTAAATGACCCACACCTCAATCGTTTGAGCTTCCTAGATTTCCCTTAAAACCTTTTCCTTCTAAAATATAACATCACCTTGTCCCCTAACTTGAGTTTATTCTCTCATAATTTTGATCATGTCCAAAGTTGTATTTGGATTGTGACATCCTCTTAATGAGTTCCAATAGAATTGTTGTCTTTCAAAAAACTTTCCATTTTCACTTTGATTATTATTTCATTATAACATAAAGTGATTTTTGTATTCAAATAACTAAAAAATGTTTCAAATGGTAAATTATCAATAGTATGTGTTGGCTTTAGGCCAAAGAATCATCATAGGTCCTTGCATATTTGTTGTTATAACTCCTATCAATTTTATTACATTCTTATTTATATATTGTGTTTTCTTGCTGATTTGAGAAAATAAAGTTTTGCTTATTTAGAGTTTGGTATCCATCCTCGCCTATAAGGTATTCCAAAATCTCCCTTAAAATATGAAATGTTTGTCTAAATCAATAAACTTAAACAACACAAAATCTACCTAAACATTAGGAAAAATCTGTTTTATCTTTCAACATAGAATAAAAATCCACATTTTTTTGTATCTATCTACAATAATATAGGTAATCATGCACATAGGTATACTTTGGTGAACCTTCTACAAAACCATATAAATAGATTACTACATTCTATTAGATATAATGAGAGGTACATAAAGTCATTATTTTTTAATAATATGATTACTTGTACAATATAAATTACATCATTTAATATTAGAATTAACTACATCTTATAATAGATTAAGCCACACACACACACCTTGGAAAATAAGGTATGGCCTTACTAATAGAAAATTTTCTAACAACATGGAAGTATATGCTTGTCTCATCAATAGGATTCTTTGTTCCTTTAGAACACTATTTATCTAACCCACATGCTTATCCTTGAGGTAGCATTCATTTTTACCTTCAACATCACTTTCTCTTCCATTTATCCACTATAATATGTTTCCAAACTCTTCATTTTGTTCATTTGTGTCTTCACAAGCTTTCTTGGTAAAAGTTTCAAGTTGAGAAACCATAGCCAAAGTTGAAATTTATTTTGTGACTCATGGATTGGATATTTTGGAACATGTCCAACATCTCCCTTCGGGATTCATGACATGGTTTAATAGCCTCTTGTTGGTCCTTAACAAGATGGTAGCGGTTTCTTGAACATGTGCACCTTTTGGGAAAAAGGCCATCTCAACTCCCAACAAGATAAAATATCCACTAGTACATTTTTTCTACTTCTTGTGGGGTTCTCCTATCACCTTGTAAGTATGAACATGCAATCACACCTCAAAAACCCCTAGTGAAATTCAAAATATGGGTTATTTGTTACCTGCACATGTAGCAAAATTTATAAAACATATGACCCTTTAGGTATTACTTGTAAAGAAATATTTTGAAATTTTACTATATCAATGCACTCCTTTCACTCTTTCAATCTCACAAATTATATAAATTCATTGCATCCTTGTAAATCAATTCCCAAAAATCTTACCCACATCATTGTAAGAAAATTTGTATGAAGTTAGGGTTTCACTATTTCAAGGCTTTATAAGTCATGCATACTCAACTTTTTTTAGTTGAGCTTATATTCTCCTCACAATTCATTCTTCATTGCAATATTTCCCTTAGCTTTCTAGGGACTTGGATCTTTTCCAAAGCCCTAGTTATGCGTATTAGTCTTTCCTATTGTAAAATATAAATTTTATCTAGGATTTATTATTATTTGTGAAAAATGACATTGGGTTTTCTTATTTGAGATTTTGAACACTCCAAATATCCATGAATATCTTACAATGTTATTTTTAGGCTAAATTGCCATCTAAATATTGAAACTTCAAAATTCTAGGATTTGCACTCACCATCGTAGCTTTGCTAATTTGCATCCAATTTTTGGTTGCTTATTCAATCTTGTTATTCATCTCTTTTTAGACTTTGTTCGCACCCTTTCATACCATATATTTTTGCAAATGAAACTCAAAACCTTGCATAATTTGACTCCATCAAACTTTTAGACTTCATATGCACATTTGTAACCCCTATAGAGTTACAAGTAAAACTTGTTTCCCTACTTTCAATTTACCTTTAGGGTTGTAGACCTTGCTTGTAACTTGATAGTTGTGAACTTATCACTCAAACTCAAAAGCTCACTTCACTTACATCTAGGTCTTTAGAATTTTTTGAACCCTCGTAGCTACAAACATGCAAGAAGACCCTAAAAATTTACAATAGAAAATCCCTTGGACTTTTGAGCTTCCCTTATAGCTACAAGTTTACATACTAAGTTCGAAAACTTACTCAACTACAAATTGAACTATTCAATCTTATTTATTCAAAACTAAAGGAATTGAGTATATGAAATCACTCCAAAAAATGAGTTATGAGTTTAAAGGATTTGTTCCTTCTTCAAAGATGATCTCAAATGTAGTGAACATTTCAAATGTAGATAGTAGACATGTAAGCATAGAATAATCTCATAAACTAATGAAGGAAACAAAGGACACAAGCATAAGGGATAAAAACATTGTAAATAGTGGAATCATACAATTATGCTTTCCTTTCCTATCTTAGTCCAATCTCTTGATTTGGTATTAACCTACATGCATAATTATATAATCAAAATACTAGAGAGATCAACAAATTTTTGAGCCAAAAATCTTCAAATCATGTCAAAATATATAGAAGCAGTTGTCAAGGTCCTTTCTCATGAAAAGTATGTTTGCATAACAATTAAATCATCCATGAGACTTTATGAGGAAATTATAACTAATGCATCCAAATAAATAAGGTTTGGATAAAAAATAAAGGAGTGCAACTTCTAGAGTGCTCAAGGCACTTCACTAGATCACATTCTTGGAGGAGATAAGTGATTTAATTATCTTAATATAATTTTAGGAAATCCAAATACCAGAGAGTTCCATCCATGAATGTTCAAGTTTACTACTACATTAACCCAAGTAATATATTCAATAAAAGTCTATACAATCAAATGGTGGAAGTTATAATGTCAAAATACTTCTATATGACCTCCTAACTAGTCTATTCTATCACCAAAAGGGATATCATCCCTAGGTTGAAGAGGGATGGAGTCATAGGTGTTGTATAAAAGCTATTTTAGAAACATTACCCTCTTTATAAGCTCAAAACAAGTTAAAAATATTTTAGGATGGTGAATGGTGATTTTATATTTTTTTATTATCAAGATGTTGGAGAATGAATTTAACAAATGGATGTCAGTCAAAGAAATGATAGTTATTTCCTTGTGGGGAAAATAATTTATTTAGTTTCCCACTTTCTCATACATTAGAGTTGAAGGATATATTGGTGCTCCATATCAAATTCTAAGATAAGTTATTATTATAATAATTACTAGAGTTACGTAAACAATTAGTGAGGATCCAAAAGGTCTTATTTAGCAAGAATAAAATAGGCATTCAATTCTCACTAGCTAGTGGAGATTATTCTTTCCCAACTTATTCAAGTGCGAAAGGTGTAAAAGAAAAAATTACCATGGTAAAACTTCACTCCACAAAGAGAGTGGAATTTTATCCTAAATGGCTTCTAAAAAAGAAGACCACCATATACACACAAGCCAAGCCTTGGAGAATTTTAAGCTAATTGTGATGATGACCATATTTGTAAAAATAGAATTATTCAAAGCTTAGTGTATTCAAAATTCAAGCCTTTGGAATAAAATACATGCCTATATAAATATAAGATAATGATAAAGTTTATATTCTACATATGTGGACCAAAAAATCTTCGATCCCCAAAATTGATTGGTTTGTTTTAGAATAAAGTTGAATGAGGAAAGGACTTAGAATATTGTGAAGAGAAACCTATCATGGTTAAGAAATAAGTTTAAATAACCAATAAAAACCAAGGGTGGGTCATTGAAGAAGAAGAAGAAAATAAATAAAAGTTTACCTAAAGAAAGGTAAGATTCTTCCATGTTTGCATTTCCAAATATGCAAGTAGTTGTTAAAATAATAGTAAATGTCAATGATTCAAGAGTATAATCTTTAGAGGGTACAAATAAGTTGGTGAAGGAGAAGAAGAAGCCTAAAATCACTATTGAGGTTTTTGATAATGCTCAAGAAGGTGAAATGAAAAAAACCCAAATTCCTCTTCCTCATCTTCATGAAAGTTGTCTTTCCATCCTCAAGTAAGAAAAATACATCTCCCAAAGAACAACCTACGTATTCTCCTCCTAAGGATCCCCCACTATCATAAATATAGTTCTCATCAAGGTCCTTCTTCTCCACCTCTAGGACCTTATCCTCCAAGATCTCCTCCTCCACCTCCTCCTAAGCAACCTTCACCTTCTTCAAATACTCCATTCTTGTAGAGATCTCCTTCTCCACCTCTAAACAAGAGTCCTCAAAGGGAGTAGGTTGAAACTAAAACCACAATGCAATTAGATGCTTTGACTTTAGATGATACAATACAACATAATCAAACATGGAAGAGAAGAAAGGGTGTAATTGAACCAGTGATTGAAGAATTATCTAATTTGGAGACTCTCTCCACACATCTACATACTCCTAAGAGGGCCAAAATAAGATCTACTTCTACAAATACACAAGGTATGAGATTTGTGGAGATTGATACCCCTCAATGCGACAAAGTATTATTAGATATATAATGTGAATCTTTAGGAGCAAATGGGGGAGGGTGTCGAGGAGAATGTAAAATCTACCATTGACACAATGATATACAAAATAGACAAGGAGAAAAAATAAAAAAGAATTTTAATGAGAAGATGGATCAACTTACATAATATGTTTGACATCTAGTCAATCTCATCCATTTTTTGTGCTAATACGTACACCATCATTAATCAATATTGTTAATAAAGATATACTCACAAATAGAGAAAATTTTTACATTATAAAATCAACTTTTGTTAAAATATTGTCATTAATGTCAAAGCAAATGAAGGAGATTGTTGGATCATGTTTTTGAAGAAAATTAAAGGTGTATGGGTAAGATTATTGTAAATTTTGTCATTGATGTCAAGAAGGGATTAGTTGTATAAGTTTATTATTATTGATGTATGAATGGGATTGTTATAAGATTATTGTCGTTGATGTCAAAAGTGTATGGGAGATTTTTGAAGGAATGTCACATTATTATCGTTGATGTCAAGAAGGAAATCACATAAGGATGAAATTGTCATTGATGTCAAAGGTGTGAAGGAAAAAATGCCAAAGACCATTAATCAATGGCCAAAGAAAAAGAGAAATCAGTCAAGAGAAAATCACATTACAAGTGAAAATTAATGATGAACAATAGGCAAGTTTATAAGACAATTTTTTTGTACTATGTGAGAAGCACTTAGTGGAGAGTATTTATTATGAATCTTGGCCAACTATGTGAAGAGTACTTATCACAATCTAATATTTAATATTGTTGGTTGACCTCCCTCATATTGGTGTGTAAGAAAAAAGAAATAAATATAAATACATATTAATTAGCCAAGTCAAAGAATGATACTAATTTTACAAAGCAAATATAAATATATATTAAATCAACCAAGTCAAAGAATGATATGATTTTAAAAGGCAATGATAAGACAAATATAGACTATAGCTGACTCTTTTAAAAGGAATTTAAATTTAAATAAATAAATTTAATCATTACTTATGGGGTCGACCCCCTAAAAAGAGCACTCCAATATAAGGACAAAATTATCATATTTAAAGAATGTAATGAAAAGGTATGTATTTAACAAGATTTGCCTCCTTTGTGATTGAGTGTGTCCAATGAGTGAAGTAGCCCTCCTTGGAAGATGTAAAAACAAGTTTGCAAATGTGAAGAAGGGTGTGTGTGAGGAATAAGAGTTTATATTAGACTAATACCTGTAGATCTGCAAATGAGAAGACGAAAGGAAGATCGTTAAAGAAGGAAGGATTTGTAAGAAGGATTCATGGTAGATTTGTAAGAAGGATTCATGGTAGATTTGTAAGAAGAGTTTATGGCAGAATTATAAGAAAGAATATATGCAGATATAAAAGAGATGTATATCTAGATATAGAAGAGGAGTATATGTATATGTAGAAGAGAAATATATACAAATATAAAAGAGATGTATATGCAGATATAAAAGAGGAGCATATGTAGATGTAAGAAAGAGATATATATGCAGATTTGTGTTTGAAGATTTTGAGGAGAATATAAAAGAAGACCATTTAAAGATATTTGTGAATAAGATGTATTATCAAGAAGACAACATTATATTGAAGAGGTTGGTGCCTTATATTGGAGAGGTTGGTACTCCATATTGAAGAGGTTGGTGCCGCATATCAAGGAGATTAGTGTCTCTTGTTGAGTTGGTGCTTAGTTGTGGGAATTGGTGTCTCTAGTGGGTTGATTCCTACAAATTCTACAAGTGATGATTGGTGTCTCTAGCGGTTTGGTGCTCATAAATCAAGTATAAGAGGGGATTGGTGTCTCTAGTGGGTTGGAGCTCATAAATTATATAAGCGGCGATTGATGTCTCCTATAGGTTGGTGCCTACAAAGTTTGTATGAGATTTTAATATCAAGTAATATTTTCCTATGGTTTTATCTCACAAGGTTTTCCACATAAATCTTGTGTTCTTCTCGTTTGTGTGAATCTTGAGTACTTTAGATATATTTGATTTTTTGGTTGTTAAGTTTTGAAAAAGTAAAAAAAATTGTCTTATATTGATTCACCCCCCTCTTAGTATAAGTGTGTGCTCTTCAATTGGTATCAGAGTCGGTTCCTTTGGAAATAGCCTAACCACTTGAAGGTAGATATTAAAGAGCACACAATTTTTAGTCAAGAAGGATTTGGATTCTCCTCAAACAAAGCACCACTGTCTGATGGAACAAACTATGCTTTTTAAAGAATAAACTTGTATGAGAACCTATTTAATGTCTCTAGGGTTCAATATATGGAAATTTTTATTAAGTGGTTATAAAACCTATGCATCTCCTCCAATGGATTCGGTGGGAAAGAAGGCAAGAAAAAATAATACAAAATCTATGAATGTTATTTTATGTGCCTTGTTTGAATCAAAGTTTGTGAAAGTAATGCATTGCATTTCAACCAAGGGGATCTACAATAAGTTGAAGAATATTTATGAAGGAGATGATAAAGTAGAGAAGGCAAAGCTTAAAACCCATGGGGGTCAATTTGAAAATCTTAAGATGAAAGAAGATGAGAACATAACCTCCTAATTGCTTCATGTTGATGAGATCATGAACACAATAAGAGGTCTTGGTGAAATTGTTGAAGAAGTTGTAATTATGCAGAAGATATTGAGATCTCTAACTCTAAGATTTGATGCCAAGGTTTCAGTAATTGAAGAAAATAGGGATTTAAATAAACTAACAATGGATGAGTTGCATGGGATCCTTACTGCCTATGAAATATGAAGTAGAGAAAAATCATCTAAAAAGGAGGAAACCTTCAAGGTAACAAAGAAAATGAAAAATGAAGAGCCCGAATCAAGTGATAGTTCCAATGATGAATCAAATAAAGATGATAATTTTGTGAAGAAGTTGAAGAAATGATCTATAAATTACAAAGGTAAGCTACCTTTCAAATGCTTTAATTATGGAAAGGTAGGTCATTTTGCATCATGATGTCCATATAGTGATGAGGAAGAGGAACATAATTCAAAGAAAGGCAAGAAGAATTTTAGAAGGAATCACAAACAAGGAAATTTTGATAAAAAGAAGAGTTATTATAAGAATAAGAAAAGCTTCTATTATAAGGAAGAAATTTTCTCATCCGAAGAAATTCACTCCGACAACAATCAAGAAGAGTCTTTATTCAATACTATAGGAACGAAAGGTGAAAAAAAAGAAGAGAATGATTCAAAATAATATGATGAGAATGTTGATATAAAATTAGAAGAAGAATAAAATGATGAAGATGAAGGAGTGGTCGATCTAGAAGCAGAGCTTATTTCTACCATAGGAAAAATCAAGAGTCTTAAGAAAAAGAACAAGCAACAAAAGGCTAAAATTCAAAAGGATAGTGAATTTAAAGCAAAATTGTCACATGATCTTAAAGAATATGAAAATATGATCATTAATCTAAATATTGAAATTGAATAAGGTAAAAGGATTAAATAAGAGGTAAGAATACAATTGAAAGAAAAGGAAGAAGTTTGTGAAAGGTTTAGAGTCTGAGATTGTTTCCTTGAGAAAGGAATTGGAGAAATTAACTACTCAATTGAACATAAGATTAAAGGTTGAGAAAAGAAACCAATTATTGGATGATTTTATCAATGGGAAAAGGTCACCATTCAATAAGATAGGACTTGGTTGTACAAAAAATAAGAAAACTATTAAGGAAGATCAAGATACCAAAGAGCTATCAAAAAAGTAAAATGAGGGAAAAATAAAAAGCTATGAAGAAGTCCTCAAAAGTCCTATTAGAAATGTAGGTAGAAAGAAGGGTCAAATCCTTCATAAACCAAGCACTCCTCCAAAAGTTAACAAGGACAACTTTAGGAAGTCCTTTCCTCCAAGGTAGACACACTTGACCATGTTTCGTAACTCTTTCTTTGGTTATTATTTTTCATGCAATCATTTTGGTCATAAGGCAAGAGATTGTAGAGCATATGTGAGATATAATTATGGCTAGGAAAAAATTCTCATGGATGGTTAAATAGGAACTATAACCTATTTACTTTGTTAGTAGATTATGATGTCATATGCTACGAGTGCAACAATTATGGACACATAACATGATTTTGTAGAAGTGGTTTTGTGAAACCACATAGACAAAACAAGAAAGAGACTACCATGGCCAAACAAAAAGGAAAATCCACAAAGGTTTGGAAGAGGAAGCAAGAGATTGAGAAGAATAAATCTATGCTTGTACAAACTACACTTCATGCACAAGAGGTATTACTAAGTTCATTAAAGAGAAGTTCAAATTCAAGGGGAGCTAATCATTGCATTATCTTTTAGCTCCATATGTTTGATGACATGAACTCAAAAGGGAACTTAGCTAATGATCTACAAGTGAGTTCCAGAAAGAGGGAGAGTTATAAGAAAATGGAGAATGATGCCATTGATGTCAAAAGGATTGCCTTCTTCATTTAGCAGCCATGGATAGAGAAGGAAGAGTTGAAGATGGGTAGAGAATTTAATGACATAATTAAACAAACCCCTAATTTTTAAAATTTAAGATGGTCCGAATTAGTTTTGGATAGTTATAGAGAAAAGATGTCACCCAAGAAATATAGAGACAAAGGATAGAGTAGTAGAGAAAGGGGGAGCATAAGAGAATCTTCGACAAGGGGAAATGTATATTCTTATTGCAATAGATGTGAGTAGTAACCACAAAGAATATGAATACATTATTTTTATGATCTATTTGTGGATGAAAGTATAATGAACATCCCTTTTCTATTGATATCAAAGGGGAGAGTTAGAGAAAGGGGGAGAATTATATTTTCCATCAATGAAAAAGGGGGAGATTATTAGAATATTATCATTGCTGTCAAAGTGAATGAAGAATATTGTTGGATCATATTGCTGAAGAAAATTAAAGGTGTATGGATAATATTGTTGTAAAATTTGTCATTGATGTCAAGAAGGGATTAGCTATCTAAGTTTATTATCATTGATGTATGAATGAGATTGTTAGAAGTTTGTTGTCATTGATATCAAAATTATATTGTATAATTTTTGAAGGAATGTAACATTGTTATCATTGATTTTAAGAAGGAAATCACATAAGGGTGCAATTGTCATAGATGTCAAAGGTGTGAAGGAAAAAAATTGAAAGGCCACTAATCAATGGCTAGAGGACAAGCAAAATCAATCAAGAGAAGATCACATTACATATGAAAATTAATGATGAACAATAGGAAATTTTATAAGATAGTTTTTCATACTATGTGAGAAGCACTTAGTGGAGAGTATTTATTATGAATCCCGACTGACTATATGAATAGTACTTATTACAATCTAATATTTGCTATTCTTGGTCGATCAAGCCCTCAGATTGGTGTGTAAATAAAAAAAGAAAAAGATATAAATACATATTGATCGACCAAGTCAAAGAATGATATTGATTTTGCAAAGAAAATATAAATATATATTAAATTGGCCAAGTCAAAGAATGATATGATTTTAAAAGGAAACACTAAGACAAATATAGTTGACTCCTTTAAAAAAGTTTAAATTAAAATAAATAAAGTTAAGCATTACTTAGAGGGCCAACCCCTTAAAAAGAGCACTCCCATATAAGTACAAAATCACCCCATTTAAAAATGTAACAAAAATACATGTATTTAACAAAAGTTGCATCCTTTGTGATTGGGTGTGTCCAATGAGTGAAGTAGCCCTCCTTGGAAGATATGAAAGAAAGTTTGCAAATGTAAAGAAGGGTGTGTGTGATGAATAAGAGTTTATATCATACTAACACCTATAGATCTATAAATGAGAAGATAAAATGAAGATCATTAAAGAAAGGTTGAAGGAAAATTTCAAAGAAGGATTCATTGCATATTTGTAAAAGGATTTTATGGTAGAATTGTAAGAACATATACAGATATAAAGGAGAAGTATACACATATATAGAAGAGGAGTATATGTAGATGTAAAAGAGAAATATATGCAGATATAAAAGACATGTATATGCAAATATAGAAGACGAGTATATGTAGATGTAAGACAAAGAATATATGCAAATTTGTGTGTGAAGTTTTTAGAACATAAAAGGAGATCATTTAAGGCTATTTGTGAATAATATTTATTCTCAAGAAGACAAGATTCTATTGAAGAGGTTGGTGCCTCATTTGGATAGGTTGGTGCCTCATATTGATGAGGTTAGTGCCTCGTACCAAAGATATTTGTGTTTCTTGCTAAGTTGGTGCTCAGTTGTGAGGATTGGTGTCTCTAGTGGGTTGGTGCCTACAAATTGTACAAGCAGGGATTGGTATCTCTAATGGGTTGGTGCTCACAAATTATATAAGAGGTGATTGGTGTCTCTAATGGGTTGGTGCTTACAAATTGTATAAGAGGGGATTTGTGTCTCTTGTAGGTTGGCCCCTACAAATTTTGTAAGATATTTTAATAAAAAAACAATATTTTTCCATGATTTTCTTTCGCAAAGGTTTCCACGTAAATCTCGTGTTCTTATTGTTTGTGCAGATCTTGAGTATTTTGGATATCTTTGCTTTTGTGGTTGTTAAGTTTTGAAAAATTAAATTTTTGTCTTATATTGATTCATCCCCCTCTTAGTATAATCATGTGTTCTTCAACTATGTCCTACATAAATGATTTGATAACACCAAGTGTGATTATTGATAAAAATATGATTTTATCATAAATTTTATGATGAATTGAACTCTTAAATAGTTGATATATAGCAAATATGATGCAAAAAAGAAAAGATTTGGAATGGATCTTACCTCAAATTGAGGAGATGACTGATGTCAATTTCAACACCCTTATGGTAGAAGGATTTTTAATGAGTTGGATCCAAGTTTACACATTGAATGGATAAAAAATGGTAATTTTAGGATTAAGACGTTGAAGGAAGCAAATTCTAGATTTAAGGAAGTGGATATTATAACTCATAATATACTTTGTACAATATACAATATTAAATAGAAAAAGAAATGTGAGGGTTTTATGGTCCAATCAAATATCTACCAATTTTGTGATTAATTTAAAAGAGCAATTACCAAAGCAATAAAATAAGAATTATATAAGAAATTTTGGTCAATTTTGTAGACCTTATAGAGAATAGAAAAATTTCACTATTTTTGACAATAAATAATAAATAAATTATAACTTTGTGTGTGAATTAATTTTTATTTTGTATCTTCTTATGTTAACATAGAAAATTATTTTCTAAACCTTTTCCTACAAATTTGTAAGTGTTAGAAGGTTGTTATAATTCACTTAATCTTTCCTAGGTCGGATTAAATAAAAAAATTGGTTTATGTTATGTTTAATTCTCACATTTCTATTTAAAAAATGTATTTATTTTTTAGTTTCAATTTGTTAAAACCCTAACCAAGAATAAAATTTGTATAAATTATATATATGACAAGATGTATATATTTATTGGTGTGTTTAATTATTATATGTATTTGGAGAATTTTTATACATCCTCTTGGTCAAATACCATTAACATGGCATGTCTATAGAATTTTATAGTGTAGTGTTTCAAACTATGATCATTTATTTATCTAAAATATTGACACTTAATGTTTAAATAAATTTCATTCACAATAGGATAAGGAATTAAGTAGCAATTCTTCATCCAATCTAGATATACAAATATTGCTTCTTCTTTTAAAAAATGTTAGATAAATTTTCTCACCAAAATAGAACACGACCTCCATTTTGAGATGAGAGAAAGAGATGTTTTATGTCTCTTGACATTATTCATGCTAAAATATATACGTCCATGTGTTCATGTTGTTTGTTTAGGAATTAATTCTTTACTTGTCTTTAAAAAGTTCCAATTTTGATTATGGTTTTAATTTTAAAATGAGCATGTTCATATTTTACCTTAAGTTTTAGACATTGCTCTTTATTTATGAAATCTTCTTTCTCATTTGCATATGAATCTTTTTCTTGTACAAAATTTTGTGACCAGATCAAACAAATTGCTATATCTATGAACCCTTGGTTCCTAAATATGAGCTCTATTATTTACCAATTTTATCTTAAGATTATAACCTTTCCATGTTAGATTCTAACTTGAAAACTCTCTTGGTAAGGTTGTATTCAATTGTTATTTACCATATTTTTACTAATTGATTTCAATTCCTCGTACATACATCATATTGTAAAGTTAAAATTTTGACCTTGTTTGATATTGTTACCATCATAAAAGCCAAAAAAAAATGTTATGGTTATCTTGAGAGTAGAACTAAAAAAATATATGATTTATACATTATAAGGACACATACTTTAAAGAATTTATAAATGAAATAACTTTATGCATTTAATTTAATTCAAATGTGTTAATGTGCATAACTATCTAATTAAGTATTTATTGCCTCGTAGTTGATCTTGATAGTCAAAATGCTTAAAAAAATGAGATTTTTAACAAGTAGCCTCTAATTTTTGTGAGGAAATTAAATTTAAAAAACTATAAAAAGAAAAGAGTAAGAAAACATAAGAAAGGGAAATAGGTATACTAAGGACCAATATAGTTGTAATCAAATGACTACTGCCTAAGACATCACATGTTTATTTCAAGCATAAACAACACATACTAAGCTAAAAAAAGAGAAACTACAAGCAATACTCCAATACGTTGTGTAAATTTCAAACAAATGCATATAAATGAATAACATTGTAATGTCCCCTTTCTAATTTATTTGATTTTGAGAGTGTTTGAATCACTTTCATACTTAAGAAAAGATTTTAAAATTTTACAAACCGTCATGTTTTCCTTCGATTCCCTACACCCACATTTTTCCAATCCCTTTCCTTCTATGAATTCTCAAATTTTACCTTACCATCCAACCTTCCTTTTGATTCCCCACCCCTTGAACCTCTAATTCAATTTAATCATAAAAATTTCAAACTTTGATTTCTCTCCTTGCAACTGGGTTGAAGAGATTGGTACTCCCAATCCCTAATCCTTGCAATATGGGATATATCCAAGTTTTAACCTCTCCTATATCATAGGATCTATGGCATTTATCTACCAATATATATGAAGATAATTTGGTATTTGGGAATCCCAAACCTTCATCCCCACTTTTTTGCTACTTCTCGATATGCAAACCTTTGGGTTATTCTCTCCCTCATTATGTTACTATTGGGTAGTTTGCATTCTTGATTTCCAATCCATAAAATCTATTGATACTAGTATTTTGATTTCCTTGATCCTTTCTCTCTTACATTTTATATCTGCAAATATTGTTCCCTACTCCTCCATGCATCAGGTATCTTTAAAGCGTGATTTACCATTACATCCTTCTAGTATGTGAATCCTAAAACTCCCACAAAATTGTATCCTTCAAGCACATTTTTTAAAAACTCTTGACCTCAAACCTTGAGAGTATTCTCTGCTCATTCTTTTGGTAATCATTTCCTTAAATCCCCCTTCTAGCATGTATTTACATAGAATCTTTTTGTTTAAACAAATAAACTCACCAATTATTAGGGCCAACCAATGATGACATTAATGGGCCCAAATTTGAATGTAAAGTGGTGGGAAACTCTCAAATGACTCTCAAAATGTATAAGCTCATGCTAAGCCTTCAAATCATATATAAGGGAAAAAATATCATTAATTTGGATACTATTTTAATATTTTTATCAAACTATAATCCTAATTTTCAAGCACTTATGTCTAGCTATTGCTTATGAGGATGAAAAACCTTAGGTTTTGGAGATCAATGAACAAAACCCCATTGGTTTATTAAATTTTATAGGATGAAACCCATTTGGATTCTTAAGGATGACTTCATACATGTTGGAGTAATTAGGAAATCACTTGATAATTAATTAATTCAACAACTAGTTACATGCATTTCCATGAGTTGGAGCATTTACCATATTGCAATCAGAGTGGAATCTTTCACATCCTACAAGAGAATATTTAGTTAACTTTTTTGGTCAATGAGGGTCAGTTTTTTTGGCATCAGGGGGAATATTCATTGAATATTCCTGCTAACATCAACATGGCGTCATTTGTACAGATGCTGACATTAGCCATACGACTAGGTGGAAAGGCCCCTTCAAGACCCCTTTGTGCCCTAAAGGGGATCTTTTTTCTAAAAAATCATTGAGTTAACTAATAAAGCAAACCTAAGTTTAGTTTAAGTGCATGAGAATTAGAATAATAATTAATTAAAGTAATTAATTATTCTCTAATACATGATAACTCTAAAACTCCCCCTTAAGTGTACTTGGGGAGTAGCTAAACAACTCTAAAAACTAATGCATAAAAAGCAAAGAAAACATGAATGGGTCCCGACAACTATGCTTGATAAGGTACATTGTACAACTAAAAGATCTATGAGAAGTGGAGAAATGGATAAAACCTCATGGGAAAAACTCCACTCCAAAAAGAGATGAAAGCATGTAAAAAAACTTGAAGGAAGGCCTCATGAAGATGCCCCAAGGACTTCCTTCACCCCAAGCATCGATTGCTACTAAAGATAGTGAGGCGATGCCAAAGGTTTTGTGAAGATTTCTACAACTTGCTCCTATGTAGGCGTGTACTCCAAGGTGAGATGGGTCATTTACTGTATGGACATTCTTACATTCCTATTTTTGGAGGCAACCTTCCATTTTCATTTGATTAGAGACTACTGGGTACCTGTATTTTCAACTTGCATTATGCATGTTGAGTAGTGTCATTGCGGTCACTTGTGCAGATTCATGTACCAATTGTATCTTTGAGTTACAGACATTTTCCTTTGTTTTCCATCTAATTCGAGTAGTGTCATTGGGGACACTCATGCAGATTATTGTCTCTCTCATGATCAATTTTCGTCAAATTATTGGTACCTATATTTTTGACTTGCATCTTGCATGTTGAGTAGTGTTGTTGAGGTCACTCATGCAGATTCATGTACCACTTATATCTTCAACTTCCAGATGTTTTCCATCTTATTCAAGTAGTGTCATTTGGGGCACTCATGGAGTATAGTCTCCTTGAACTTGACATTTGTATCTTTGATATCCAAATGTTTTACATTTGTTTTCCATTTGATTTGAGTAGTTCCATTGAGTGAACTCATGCAAATTATTTTTATCCTGATCCTGATCATCCTTTGTTTCAAAGGAGGTTCTTCATTTCATAACTATATCAGTCTTCATTCGACAACATTCTACAACTTCTTAGTGCTTCAATGATGTTCTACATGTTCCTCCTTTTTAGGACATTATTTTGGTTGGAGGCTTCTCATTCCTTCACACCTTGATTTGGAGGTTTTTCAGTCCTTCATTTTCCTTTCTCTCTTTTGGAGGGAAGTTTTCTCCCACTATAGTTTTCTCCTTTTCTCCAATTGTTCAAGAGATCTTCTTTTTGTACATGGGTACTTCACTGGGCCTTGTTTGTCAGGACCCATCATGCATTCTTTCTTTTTAGGGTTTTTAGCTACTCCCTAAGTTTGTCTTAAGGGGGGTGTTAGAGTAATCATGCATTAGTTAATAATTAATTAATCTTTAATTGATTATTAATCTAATTTATTCTCATGCACTTAAGCTAAAATTAGGAGTGATTTTATGCTTTTAGGGTTTTGCTCCTATATAGCACTCAACCCTCATTGTAATTATCTCATGAGATTTCATATCTTTTGATAGTCTCTTGCTTATGTAGCTTTTTCTTGTTGAGGAATATTGCACATATTGTTTGCAGATCTCTTGTGTGGGAGGTGTATTTGTTTTTTGTTTGATCCTATGGCTTGTGGTTTTTCAGATTTGCAACCCATGGCATTAAAATTGACGGATTGCCAGACGTTGACGTAAAAAAACTAGTATGCCTAAAAAATTTCCTGGTCACTAGATTTCAGAGTGCCTATCAAAATATTTTAGGAATCTTTTCAATCATTCTAATTGTTGGTTTTGTTTGTTGTCGGGTTGTTGTTGGTGATAGGTCATAGATCTTTGTTGACAATCACATCACTGCTATTGGCCCACCATCTTCATCGCCTTTGCAACTTGTTCTATATTAGTCTTTACAGGATCTTGGATCAACATCATCACTTTCCAAAATGTGTATACGTGAGCACTTTTCAGAGGCACACATCATTTGGATTTGGATTCTAGTTTCACCCATTCTTTTGGACTGGCTTCTCCAATCATGAGTGGATCCATTTCTTCCTAAGGGGAGAAATGTTGTTTACAGACAGTGGATCATATTTTATCTTCAGGCGTTCATCATTGGCACAAGAGATACTTCTTTATGGGGGGATTCATATCATCTTTTTCTCTCTCTCCTATCAGGGGATATATATTGTACTTGCATGAAATAAGCAATCCTTGGGGGTCACATTGAGTCTTCCTTCTATCCTTCTTTCACTAGTGTAGTCATTTCTTTTTCTCTCTTTTGGAGAGGAGTTTTTCCCATGTGGTTTTCTGCTTTTCTCTAGTTATGAGAGATTCATTTATTTGTACATGGGTACCTCATCAGGACTTGTATCCAGGACCCATCCATGCATACATCATTGCATTCTAGACTAGGTTTTTATATCTTCTCCCTAAGTTGATCTTTAAGGGGGGGTGTTGGAGTAATTAGGAGATCATTTGATAATTAATTAATTATTAAGTCCCTTATTACTTTAGTTCACTTAAGCTAAACTTAGGAGTGCTTTTTTATTGTTTATTGTTTATTTCTTATTATTATTTTGAACTAAATTCAGGAACAATTGTTTCATTGCATGAGATTAGAACACTCATCACTATCTTGTCAAATCCTCATCTAGGGTTTTCATTTGCATGCTTTTATAAAGCTTACACATTCATTGTAATAATTCAATTCAGAACCATTCATGTTAATACATTGCACATATCAGTGCTCTTTTGGATTCAATCTTTTCTCTCTTGGTTGCATAGCAAATAAGTTTCTTTGATCTTTTGTTTGTGATAGGAGTTTTAGTTGAGGGGATTTCTAGGAGCTGTGGGGTTCACTATCAACTCCAACAATACATAGGTTGCATATGTGCTTCAAGTTGGAGACTTTCAACAATTAGGATGATTTTAACATTTGGGTATTTTCATAATATATTTATAATTGTTGTAGAAGAAAATATTTATAATCATTTATAACTAAAATGTACTTTCAAATAAAAAAATTAAAAGAAATATTCAATTCTAGTTGGTAGTGACATGCAAATCTATTTTATGTTGTGGATATTTCAAATTTGAGAATTTTACATGAATAAGCATTGTGGTTATTTTAGTTCAAAGTATTTTCTATAAATGTTTTAGCTAAGTGTCATTATAATGGTATCAAATCTTTGATCTTGCTATTTTGAAGGGTAAATTGTTGATTCACACCTACTATTTAGTGAATAATGGGGGGATTTTATAGACATCTAATTATAAGAAATAATTTAGACTTTCTTTTAGATACAATGCTACAAACATAGAATAGTCAAGACAAAATGAGAAACCTACTAGAGAGCCTAGATAAAATTTAGAAGCTGCTAGAGAAATTACAAGAGTTGCAATATGACAATAATAGGAAAAATCTATTTCTAGCCAAAAAATCATAGAAAAAGGAAATGAACATTACCTTTGAGCATTAGCAATATCATTCTAATGCATTCAAATTTGATGTAACTTTTGGAAACTAATTAGAGCTATTTGGAAAGAGTCCTCATAATAGAATAAATTCTAACACTAATAGAAGAGAGTTGAGGTGGAAGGAGGAAAGGCAAGAACCAAATCTACAAGAAGTTATTAATAAATAAGGTGTTGATCATGAAATAGAGAGAATATTTATGCAGAAAGAAGAAAACATAGAGCCAAAGCAACAACAAGATCCAAAGAAAAGAAATAAGGCATATGACTATAAAAAAATAAACTCAAGTGGAAGGTGTAAGAAATGATTTAAAAATTGAAATGGAAACTAATGAAAGACATAAGATTCATGTTATAAACAATCACAAACCTTAGATAGGGCTCAAACAATGAAACCAAAATAAGATAATAACATCAAAAATTGAATTCAAATGTTACCAAAGCCTCCATTGTTGAATGATTTGCTTCTTGGAATGTGGATGCTCTCTTTTCTTGAATATCACCAAATTAATAGCATGTACCTAGCTTGAATGATAATAACTGAGAATGAGAGATGGAATGGTTGAATTTATAGATTTTGGGAATGAGGAATGGATGGCTAAGATCTAATTGTGAGATCAAGGGTAGAAAATGGTTGAGAGGAATTCCCTAAGATCTAAGAGAGGATGAAGGGTGAAGATGAAGGTAGTTAGAATGTGCATGGCTAGAATAAACTTACCAAATTTAGTAAGTAGTTGTGAGGATGAGGGAAAATAGGGACATGTGTGCCTAAAAGGGCTATAACTTTGGGAGGTGTTGAGAGAATAAGCAGACCATAAGGACATATGTACTTAGGTGCCCAATATTCTTGGAAAGTGTAGAAAGAGTAATGGGAGCACAAGGACAAGTGTTCTTAGGTCCCTACTATTCTTGGAAAGTGTTGAGAGGATAATGTCTTAATTAAATAATAATATATTATTTAATTCCTTTAGCCACATGGGTGAGGGGTGAGGTGGATAATAGGTGAAATATGTAATTAATTATTTATTTATTATGATGAGATGGGAAAATGTGGTTAATTAAATAATATTATTATTTAATTAGAGTATGAGACTTTAGGTGAAAAAGATATGTCCTAGGTTAATTAAGACTAGGTGATGGGATGTAGGTTTAGGTGATGAAATTGATTGATTAGGGATTAGGTGGTGAATAGTCCTAGGGAATATTTTAGGTGTCTGCAAAAGGAACTATGCTTTTCTTGCAGGGAGCCATCAAAACATAGAAATAGATGTCACGAGAAGGGAAGATTCCACTATATTGAAGTGATATACGACGATGAATTAAAATCTATAGAATTAGAGCAATAATAAGCCATGGAAAAAAAATGAGCATGAGCTAGAGAAAATTCTCCAAAAGGAAGAAAGTATTGAACTGGAAGTACAAGTGATGAAGGAGAAAAAGGAATCCACATTGGATGTTGAAGGTAAATATTCCTTAATTGAAAGGAATATTTGTTGGCCCCATGGTTTTCGTTGCACCAAAAGGTCAACCTCTTAATGCCTGATACAACCGCTAGAGTTAACAGATCCATGGCAGGTGGTTAGTCCATGTTGCGAATCTCGAGGGGAGTGCTGACCATTTTCCAACAATGTCCCCCTCAATGCAAGCCAAGGGAATTAGAATTTGACACCTTTGGCTTTGGTACCAATTGTTGGCCCCACAGTTGTCATTGCACCAAAAGGTCAACATCTTAATGCCCGATACAACCACCAGCGTTAACAGATCCATGGGAGGCAGTTAGTCCATGTCACGAATCCCAAGGGGAGTACTGACCATTTTCCAACAATATTCTAGTGATTTCTAATAAGATCCTACATCAAGAAAGTTCATGCCTTAAGGAAGTTAGTGAGAAATCAACATTACATGTTGAATGTGAAGAATCTATAATTGAAAATGTCATTCTAGTGGTTTCAATAATATCTAAGAAACACATGTTAAGATGTCAATTATTTTCAATATGGAGCCATTTATATGTGAGGATGACCTACAAGTTAACCATATTTATGAACATGAACATGTGTAGGATGTCTTAGTTGGTTCTTGCTCTATTAATAATCTTCACTTTGGGAATATTGATATTTTTGCACACCTCTCAAGGATGTCCTAATTAACAATAAAAGAGATGAAAGGTACAAATTGAAACAAAGGGCACACAAATCCTTTCTCTCAAGTCCAATATTGCCTATGTAAGACTATCTAGGATCCATGTGTTATAATTGAAGCACTTCAAAAAGAAGATATTAAGAGCCATATGCGAGAAATTTTTATTAGCTCAATATAATTATTGTTGATAGATCCATCATTCCATACACCTCTGATAAAAAAAAAACTCAACACAACCATTGCTAAACATGGGGTATGTAAAGTGTCATGTCTTTTGAAAACTATCATGGTTATGGGTGTGTATAGGTCACATTATCTTTGTATATTTTTGTAAAATAACAAATTCCACAAAGGTAAAGTTTAGTTCTAAAGAAAAATATATGGTGGTTGGAAGTATATTTGATGGATTACCAAGTGTAGTCATAGCTAAGAGGACTTATTTCTAGGGTCAAGCTAGTGGGGTAATAAGTTGCTTCATGATGGAGGACATGCATACTATTTAATTTTCTAGATTTCCAACCAATATAGGCTATCAACACATCATAGAGTCGGGACCAAGTTCTAATCCTATTATAGTTAGTCCTTACCACCATTCGAGAATATGTAAAGAGAAGGTAGAGAAAACTGATAAGGATTTTCTTAGAATCAACCACATCACTTTGAGTCCATTTAATTCATTGGGGCATTTGTGAAGGAAATACATGGTACCTTGTGATTTTACATTAATTGCAAATTATTGAACATGAATACAATCAAAGACAAGTTCCCCACACATAGGATTGATGAATACATTTCTGAGTTGCATGGGAAAATTTGATACTTAAGGATTGACATGAGAATGAGTTACTAATAGTTCAATATGTTGAAGGATACAATACAATAATTGTTTGATGAGATTATGAAGGTAGTTATATCATGCCCTATTTTTTATTCCATATTTCATATAACCTATTGTTGTCGACTCTATTATTTCAAGAGAGAGTTAAAACTATTATAATAAAAGGTGGCACCCCATAGAAATGGAGAATAGGAAGTTGAAATATTTGAAGAGAAGGGTTTATCTATCCATGACAAGGAGATCCTTACCATCTTGAATTTTTTGGCAATGTTCAAACATTATTTGGTTTGTGGTAGCTATATGGACATGAGATAGATTGTAACAATATCTTGAAGTCCTTCTTGGGCCAACATGACTTGTATAATCACTGACAAAATTGGGTGAGAAGCTCGAAGACTATGTTTTTGAAGTGGTTATTAATGATCTTTCCAAGGTTCCCACTCTCTACTTCATTCTTGATATTTTTACTTATTATGAGGTTTCTATTATGACACAAAACTATAAAGATATGCGTGCTTATAACATCCTAGATAAGAGGATGAAAGATAACAAAATTTTAGTAGAAAATCACCTAGACCTTGTATAAATATGGAATCTATATAATTTGAAATGGAGGAGAATACCTTGAGAGCTTTACATAATGCATGTCTACCTCTACAACTAGAATCCTACAAGAGTTGCAATAAAAATAGTAAAGAGATTCTTATAGAAATTTTAAGGAAGATGTGATCAAGTACATTAGGGAATGCACCACCTACTATCATATCAAATAAAAAAAATGTCTTTCATAGAGGTCCACTTTAGTCATAACTTGATTTTGATCAAGAAAAGGAAAGTGTGTTCATTGACCCCATCACAATTCATTATGAGGAAAATGGATTATTTCCTAGAATAGTGTTTAATCTATATGGTTTTCCTATAAAAATTATTAGTGACATGGATAGTAGATATTTCAACTCTTTCTAGTGTGAGTTTCTTTACTTGACTAGTACATGACCCACTTTTAGCATTAGTTGTCACACATAAACAGATGGATAGAATATGTGGATGTAAAGAGACTTGAGAATCTATGTCACATGCTAATAGGAAATAGAGATTGCATGTTTGCACCTTAGAGATGGATACTACAATGTCACTCATCAAGTGCTCATTGATAGTAGAGTGGCATTCATATGGGTACAAAATGTCATTATCATTACAAGCATGAATAAATTAGGAAATAGTACCACCATAGAGTATCTAGTCCATTAGAAGAACTAACTGACATTTATGATACCATTGAATGAGAAGAATTTAAAAAGACACGGATCAAATTATAAATTTGCAATTGCTTGAGGACAAGCAGTTTTAGGAATGATGGAATTGTACAAAATGTTCTCTTTCTAGTGTATTTGAGTTTGGGATTTTTTAAACCACTTTCTTGTTTTTGGTAAGATTTCAAACTTTCACATGTTATTATTCCTTCCTTTCATTCCCCATGCTCCATTTCACTAATCACTTGCCTTATGTGGTTTCCCATGTTTTCCATTACCTTGGCACCCTTCCCTTTGTTTCCTTACTCCTTGAATCCTGGATTTGCTTTAACCATTGGAATTTTGGAGTTTTCTTTCCTCCTTGCAATCAAGTCAAAGCAATTGTTATTATTGATCCTTGATCCCCACAATAGTAGATATCCCTTAGTTTTGACCTATATTTTATTGTAGGCTCTCAAATATTTCCCTACCAACATATTTGAAGAGAATTTAACATCATGGAACCTTGAATTGTGATCCCTACTTTGGTGCTATTTTTGGGTATGCAAACTTTTGAGTTTACCTCTCCCTCATTATATTGGTATCATGTATTATGTCTTCTCAATCTCCAATCCCCACTAGTAGTGATATTCTAGTCTTCCTAATCCTTGTTCCTTCTTACATTAAATATCTTCAAAGCCCAATCTCCACTCCCCTTGCAATGGGTAAATGTAAATTTTGATTCTTGTCCCCTCTTACCATTACATCCGTCTCATATGTGAATCATCAAGCCTTTGCAATATTGCATCCTTTAGGCACACATATTTCTAAACTCCTAGCATTGAATCTTAGGAGCATTCTCTGTTTGTTTTGCTAGTAAGCATTTCCCTAAACCCTTGCCTTTTGACATACACTGTTAAACCCCATAATCTGAACAAAATAATTCATTGATCATCAAGGATGGCCAATGACACAATTAGTATAAAAAGCCAAGAAAACCTTAAACAAATCTTGGCATGTATGGGCTCATGCTAGGTGTTCAACTCCCATATAAGGTAAGTAATTTCATTAAAGAATATCCCTAGTTCGAGCACTTGTGTTCAACTGCTTGATCTGAGAATGAAAACCATTAGGCTTTGGAGATTGGTGAATGAAACCCCATTGGTTGCTTAGTGTTCAAAGGATGAAATCCCTTTGGATTCTTGAGGCTTGCTTCACATGGAGGTTGCATTGTGCTTCAAGTCAGAGATTTTCATTAGTTAGGAAGATTTCAACATTTGGGTATTTTGATAATGTATTTATAGTTGTTTTGAAATCAATTGTAATCATTTTTAGCAAAAATATACTTACAAAACATTTGAATGAAATATTCACTTCTAGCCAATAGTTACATGTGTAAATCTATTATATGTGTTATGGATATTCCAAATTTGAACATTTATATGAATAATTGTTGTGGATTTTTTAGTTGAGCGTATTTTATATGAATATTCTAGCTCAAGGTCATCATAATCATGAAAAAGTATTATATTCATTCATCAAGATGTACATTGATTTTGCAGCATTAAGAGAATAATTTATAGTGCATAAAAATAAATCGAGGTTGAGAAATCAACTAAAATGAAGTCGTAGAGATCAAACTTTAACAAGGAGCAACCACAGAAATTCAAATCTCTTGAAGATGTGATTGGCCCAAGTTCAACTCCTAGACAACTTTAACAAACTAGTTTCTACTTATTCAACTTAACAAAAGAAACTTTTAATTTACATAAATATAATTCCTTATAATATTATAATTCACTAAATTAAAATTAAAATACTAATATCTATATAACTTAACTATTAAAAAATGCACTTCGACAAGGAACCAAAATATGTTATAAATGAGCTCAAGGATCATATCTATAAGTAGAAAATTCATTCTTAGACAATTAGTCCTACTCAAAATGTCTCAATAGATAATCCATTATTGCCTTTATTGTTGGTATATGTCTCTATGCCCTCAAAACGACCATTTGACCATATTTATTAATTAATTAAAAATAAAGAATGTACTGTATCTTTATTTTTAATTAATTAATAAATACGATCAAATGAGGGTTTCGAGGGCTGCATAGACAATTCCCAGATAGTCTGGTGCCGTAGAAGATTTGGTTACTTTGACTATCGCCTTCTACAAATGTTAGTCATTGGTACATGAAGCCATGATTGTGACTGGAATGCTTCGGCATTGGATTTGATGAATGCCATATATGCTCAAGAATCTGCTAAAATAATGGTACAATCCAATGATAAGAAGTGTTTTTAATTCCTGCAACGGCCAATATTGTCACGCCTTTTGACAACGTAATCGCTTTCTGCAATCATTTCTCTTCATTTTCAATCAACATTCTGGCATCTTGCCTTGAAATAATGTAAAGATACTTGACTTTGTTTCTTTATGGGTTTCAGAAGCTCTATTGATTGAATATCATTGTGGAACATAGTTTGAAACTCTGCCATTGGACTACACCAATGATTCTCTGAATGTCCAGATCTGTATGATAGTGTCCTAGAGTTGAAATCCTTGACCGCTTTCCATCTGGGTTCTGGTGGCACCCGTGTCTTTGTACCTTCTTTCCCTAGATATTTTATGTTAGCATCAAATTTCCTCATGGTGGGACCCCTCTTAGATCAGATGTTATCTGCGACTTTCTGATCCTTTCCTTGCGTCAGAAGCTTGTCACCGAGTGATATTTACTTTTGTCCACGTTGGCTTCCCGTTTTACTAAGACATCTCAAATTTTGACTAAGTATGAAGAAAGCCCAGTAGAATTCCAGATTCTGATGTATTTTCTCTGGTTTAATCCTTCGGAAAATTCATTGCAAGCTTCTAATTCTTTGTGTTTTTCAGTCCTCTTCTCATTTGGGGTCTCTTGAGTCGAATTTGGTCTGAAATATGATTTGATATCTCTCTTGGAAGTGCCCCTGATACCCTGTTTCTACACCTTTTTTTTTAAGAACATTTGTTTAAACTGTAATTACTTCATGGTGGTATTGAAACCTCCAAAAGTTCAGTTATGGATCTGTCAAGCTCTCTTCCATTTTATGTGTGAATTCACACCATTTTAATCCTATGCTGTCTCATCTACATTCTATTGTAGTATAGAGGCTTATGCTTCTACATTTATTTTACTTAAAAAAAAAGGTTTACTTATTCATTGGGCCACATATAAAGAGGATCTATAAAATAATATATTTTGGTGGACAATGTGGGCTTAGACCCTTGATGGAGTTGATTCCAAGGTGGCCTTGATAGCTTTCCACTCTTTGACAATAATTTTATTTGTCGTATGGTCTTGGAAACTTGAAGTCAGGTTTACAATTTCTATGTATAAAAATCTTGTTTATCTTTTGTCCTATCTCTTTGATAAGAACCTTTTACCTTGGCCAATGGTTGAGTCAAGTTGAATACATCTTGGGTCATTGGAGAGATAGGCCAATCAATAAACAATGAATAATAGTGGCAAATAGGGAAGTAAGCATCCAAGGAAAAGTACATTCAGTAGTTAATCCATCTTGTCTTGTTCACATTATTGGGGGATTTTTATTTTTTATTTTTCTAACTTTGAAACTTTCATAGGCACATCGACGATGTGTTAAGAAAAGAGGAGAATATACTCTCACGTCATATTATAGAAATCTAAGAAATCAACTTTCTCAAAAAAGACTTAAGATTATATTTATGTAATATATGATAATACTATAAATTTATATTTAAAAGGAAAAAAAACATAATAACATCACATTAGCAAACTCATCTCACAAATGTTATCACACGAGATTTCTCCTCACGTTTTCATGTAAGTTCTTTCATTTGTCATCTTCTCTTTTACCTTCTAATTTTGAAACTGGGAAGCCCTATTTTTTATAGAGTTTTGGTGTCACCTTAAAAATTATCTAGTTTGTTGTTACATCACTCTTGCTTCTCACTAGCTTGATCACGTGGTTAACTCTTATTCACTAACTTGCAAAACAACTTACTCGATTGAAAGAATTTCTAGAAAAAAACTATGTAAATATTTTTGAATCAACATTTTAAATCACACTCTACAATCCATCATCAAAATGAGAAACAAATGTAAAAGATTGCACACTTGACTCCCTAAATAGAAAAGGAGGATGAAGTTAAGAAAGAGGGAAACGAAAAATGAGAAAGGTTTAATACAAAAGGAAAAGAAAAAGATGATGATATCTACACATAATCAAAGAGAATGGGTATTAATAATTAAAAAAAAGGAAAAGGAAATTAAAATTAGCATAAAATGGAAGAGATCACTGGATAAAAATAAATAAACATGAATATATACTAAAGCAACAAAAAGGAGTAAATTGAAATATAATAAATACAAATATTTAAAATAGACTAATTAGCCGATAGGCTTTTATTGTGGACTTGCTAGTCCACAAATAGCTGATAAACCTGTCTCACACGCCCATAAACCATTCGTTGTTTGCAGATAAACCATTTTCAGACGATTTTCAGATTGTCGCTGATGGTCTTTGACTAATTCACTTCAAGTCTGGAAACAAATCTCAGCAGGATAGATTCGCCATCAAATCAGATTTCATTTAAATCGTATTTTGTCAGAACAATCTCACACCATCATATGTGTCTTGGAAAACAAGTCTCAATACTGATAAAGTGAATACATTGAAAGATAAAATCTATAAAATCTTGCAATAAATGCATCTAAATCTGATAGGTTGATCTAAATCACTGGTCATAATGAGGATTGGTAGATTTGATTCACTGCTAGCTGCGATTTATTGTACAAAATAGTGTAAATGAACGAAGTTCACTGTTGGCAATCATTTTGTTCATGCATTTGATCTTGACGTCCAGGTTGTCTCTAAATAGATGACTATTGAAGCACTTGCAGAAGACTAAATCTACCTTGTAAATCCTAAGGCCGCTGGTTCTTGCCAATATTTTTTTTGTATAGCTTTCTAGTGCATTAGGCTTGTCAAGGAATCTGTGAAGTTTAGGGAAATTTGGCTTGTTGATGCTATTGTGGAGAAGAAGCCGCTGCCATCCGAGGAAGATGGAGGTGGAAGTAAGCGTTTGGTTAAAGGTCTCATGAATTTAGGGAACACTTGATTTTTCAATTCTGTTTTATAGATTTTGCTTGCTATCGGTGTGCTTTAGGATCATTTTAGTAGGCCAACAATTGTTACTGAAGGACGTCTAACTAGCTGTTTAAGAAACTTTATGTTGAAATGACTTTGGAGGGACAAGTTGCTACAGATGCAGGAGAAGGGAGTTCAAGTGTTGGGTTTTTATATAGTGGGAAGGGGAGGACATTATGGGACAAGAGGAATGGAATTGTTAATCTTGGGGCTCTTTTTTCTGTCGTTTGTGACCAGGCCCCTTGTTTCAAAGGATTCCAACAACATGATAGTCAGGAGTTCTTGTTATACTTACTCGATTGCTTGAACACCGAAGAGTTAAATGCAAGAAGGTTACAAAACACTTCTTTTGAAATGTTTGCCAAGAAGGGGGATGAAAAAACAAAAGAACTTGTAGACAACAACAAAGACCAGAGTGATAAGTTCACAAGCTTCTTCTCGAGCGTGTTTGGTAGTGAGCTATCTAGCACCATTTGTTGCTCCGAGTGTGGGCATTCATCAATTAGTTTTGAATAATTTCTTGATCTATCGCTGGCTGTGCCATCAAAACCAAAGCCATCAACCTTGAAAATTTGGGCTTCTTCATCAATATACGTGAAAAGATTAATGAAGACACATGATGAGAGTAGAAAGGATGGTCAACGGACAGTAGAGGTAGGTTTGAGTTCACTTTTGAATATATCAGAGGTCAACAAGGAGCCATCTAATGAGATGGAAGAGGCATCATGCTCGCTCTATAAAAGCATAACACCTGGAGCAGATGCAAGGGACACAAACAAATCTAATTTTCCAAAAGATTTTGGATGGATGGACTTTTTGGATGCTCCAACACAATTTTCAGATGCAGTCTTTTAGGACACTTTGAATACATTAGAAATTATGGAAGTTCTTAAGATAAACGTAAGTGGTGCATAGATAAATTCATATCCATAACATAAAAATATTTTAAGTTTTAGAATAGAATTTTGACTTTATTTTAAATGGGTTGTGTTCTCCATTTTATATGTTTTTAAAATAATTTAATCTAGACTCATAAAAATTAAAAGAAATGTTATTTTTATGTGTTAAGTTTTGTCAAGCAATAACTCTACGTTGTGTAGATAAATACTTTGGATAAATATCTATGTTTAATCAATAAACTTGTTATATCTTTTTGTTGATTTCAAAATGTTGGTAGGTAGAAAATGAAAATAGTATTTTTACAATCTTTTCAGAAAAAGTTAAAGCTAAACATCCACCCTATTCATGATATCACTACCTCTGTTAGTCTATTGGCATATCCCTTGAACCTTCTATAGGTGCAAGAGCTAGTAATAAATCTATGAGAAAAGAATGCAAGTCTTGACATTATTTTTTAACTATTAATAAAATCTTACAATTAAGTGCTCTTAATATTATCTATACTATCAAAAATACTTAAATAAAAAATTAACTTTAAACTCTTTATCATGTTAATAAAAAGACTCATTACATCGAGATGTGCAACTATAGTAGGAACATAGTGTGAATTGTAATAGTGCGAGTGTGTTAAATTTGACATTCATTTATATATTATTTTATTAATATTTAATAATAAACATAGTACCAATGATGTCTAATTAAATAAAAATAATTGATAAGTGAAAAAAATGTAGCTCTTCAAAATAAATAATCTCTTTAATAAAATAGTTCTTAAGTAAATATTATAATAAATAGTTGTGTATTTTACAATCTATCTACTTACCTATAAAATACATATTAAAATGATATATATAGAAAATAAAATTACACAAAATAAAAGTTAAAGCATGTTTTTTATTTATTTTTTTAAACTTGAGCATAACTCTTATGATTTATTGCATTATTATTGAACTTTTTTAAAGCAAAAATTAAAATAAATAGTTTCTCTATATTTTTTTATCTATTGTTTATCTTATTTATATTTTTTTGTGAATGTAGTAGTTTAAACATATATTAATAAATAATAATCATATAAATATTATAAAGAAATACTTTATATATATTAATCTAAGTTAATTGAAAGAATTCTCACAATTATATAAATTCAATATAGATTAATTCAAAATAGCTTCAAATGATCAAGTAATATAGAATGATATGTATATTTAAACTACCATAGATATCTTAAATGCATCTAACTAAAAAATGTTCAGATATATAAGTATAGACACTTCAAGATTGATATATCTTGACATCTCTTAGATGGATTCATTTATGATATCTATGCTAGTAAATAATATATTTGTCATAAGAATAAATTTAGTAGCTCAATTTCATCTTATTAATAAAAATAATAAAAAATAAACTATAGACGATAAAAGGAATAACAATAACATTATTATAGTGGATACATTATTATCCATAATATTATGTATTAAAAAATAATAATAGTAAAATACTAGTTTTTAGATATAGTAATGGGGGTTCTATTGGGGCCCTAGCCCTTGATAATATAAAATTATTACATTAATGAAGATATCAACATCTATATAACATCAAAAGGCTACTTGAAGCCAACACTAACATATAGCCAACAACCAAAATTGACATAAAGAAAGAAACAAAAACCATATAAAACTAAACCTTACCCTTTACATTATAGATATTCAAAGTATTATCAACCAAAAATAAATCTTTCAAAGCAACATAAAACTCAAACCACCACCCAACACACACTAGTCACATTTGACACATACCTCATATTAGTCACTACTTCAACCTAGTGTTCAATTGAACTTGTCAACTTTCTAGATTGATAGCCAACCAAAGATAGAAATATTACCCCATGTCATATCCCTCACCTTCTCTTGGAACAATGCAGAGAGGGGTCAAAAAAGTGTAGAATGGAAAAATTGCTCTCTATTTCTAGCCTCCCTCTATAGTGGTGCACATGAAAACCCTCTAAGACCTGTTCCATATAACCAAAAAATATTTACAAGATAGTTATTTCATTCCTTAAGTCCTCCTAGTTAACTCAAGATCCCAAGTAGTGGGGAGGAATGGATATTAATCCTCACCCTCCATACTCAAATGCTTTTTATTTGTAGCTACCTTTTTAGTTATTGCTAGCATGAGCACATAATTGAAAATTGATCTAGAATGAACACCTTTAGAACCCACATATGTAGTGCCATATTTAAAATGAAATAGGCCAATTTTGTTATTGAAATCCTCATATTGTCATCTTTAAGTGACATCCAACCTATAAGACTTACTCTCCCATGTCACATTTGATATTTAGCCTAATGTTGTTAGGTCATGAGGGAGTAGAAGATACATTACCAAAACCTATCTAGAATACCTTCTTGCATGGGAATTACTCTATTGCATCCATCATGTTGTTTCTCTACCATGAAAACCAATTACAAGCTCTTAAAGACAATATAATGTATCTAATCAACTTAAAGCCACTTTATTATGATAATCAAAATATTCTTTAGCATTATAACTTCTCACCTCCTTATACCACCAACTTACAAAGGCACATTAAAGTATTACATACCATACCAATCATCCTCACATCACCCACATGCATTGCCTTCCAATTATTATAAGGAGAGTGACTTAGCTACTTAATAATCCTATTACATATGACCTATGCGAATCATGTGTCCCTAACACTTTCAACTCTGCATATCCTATGGGATTTGAAAGATACTTGTGATGCTAGATTAGGTAAATAATTTGAACTATGACTATAAATTTCCATTATTGATGCTTGCTCAATCCCCACTATAAATTTCCATTATTGATGCTTGCTCAATCCCCTTGTTAGCCAAATAATTCATGATAAAGTTTAATTTTCTCTTGCAATTTTCAAATCTAGTGGTATCAAAGTTTTTCTTTATAATATGAGCCTCCTCTACATATAGATTCAACTTCTAGTGTGTTATCCTCGAATCTAGCAACACTCTATTCACGGGATAACCCCCTATGAAACTCATTTGTTTTGTAGTTCCGTGTACTTCAAAAACACAAAACAAGGAACATTTTGATTCACCTCAATGTGTAGTCCAAAATATCAAATAGTCTGTTTGAGCATTTCCCCTCGTTCATCTTTTGAAGATCTTTGAAACGAATATTTTTGTTAGTCCTCGCTCTTTGGGAGTTAGTCAATTTTTCATTCATGTCGGAGTGCTGATTTTCAACACTCCTACATGAGCCTTATCTTAGGAAAATTAATTCCAGGTGTTTGAGTGGTGATTTTCACCGCTCCTACACTTTACACTTAGTTCTTAGATGCACAAGCGATGATTTTCACTGCTAGTGCATTTATTTTTTTGAAAAGTCTTTTAAATGCACAAGTGGTGATTTTCATCGCTAGTGCATTTTCCCTCCCTTAATGTATGCCATCATTAATGCAACTCTAGTTCATTAATGATCTTTTTAGTGACTTGTTAAAGTGTTTTTAGGTTAATCTATCCTCATTCCATTTCCCCATTTGATCTTCCTCCTTGCGCCGGTCATTCTCCAACCTCCAGTAGATTGCTTTTGAATATTTTTTGAACATCTCAGCTAGGATTTTGCATTTTTACCAGGTATGTTTTCATCTTCTTCTTTGTCACAATTTTTCCTTCTTATTTCTTTCGCAACTCTGGTTACTTTAATAAACCTTGCTCATATGTTTTCTTTGTTTAGGGTTTCAATGCATTCTTTTCTTTAAAATTGTTTTTCTGACTTCGTCGCCCTTCCATATTTCGTGCCCTAGTCTTTGGTTTTGCGCATTGTTTTATGGGTGCTTTGGGCGCCTTTTTCCCTGCGCATTTTAGTTGTCTTTGTGCATTTGTTCTATGATGATTTTCCACCATTTTCCCATACTGTTAAAGCGGTGAAATTATTGCTTATTGCAAATCGAAATGATGAAAGTTTTGAACATTTTCATATGATCATTCTTCTCGAATGTTTGAGCGAGATTTTTCACCGCTCGAACATTGTTAGACCTTCCCCATTTTTGCTCAAGTGGTGAAAATACCTGCTACTGCATCAAAGATTTTCTCCAACTCCAAGATATAGGAGCAGTGAAAATCACCGCTCCTACATGAAGTGCACTTTCCTCTCAAATGTTGAAGTGGTAAAAAATCCCACTTGTATGTACTTGTTCAAGAATGAAGGATATGCTCAAGCGCTAAATTTTAGTGCCATAACATAAACTAATTCCTTCCCACATATGCACTACCGCTAATTTTTAGTGCCTCAACACTTTTTACCTCCCAAGTGCTAGACACATGTAGGAGCACTATTTTTCAGCGCTCCTACGCAAAAAATAGTTTTCCACTAAAACACTATGAAATCATTGTGTTTGCTCTTTGGAATTCATTTAATCACCAATGCTCCGTTTTCCATGCTCCATAGCTCATTTGCACTTGCTTCAAATTTCCTTCAAGCTTTCCAACAATGCATTTTCTCCTAACATCTCCTAATCCATTGTTCTTGCAGTTCCTCTCAAGCTCTTATCAGGTGATCCAAGAAAGTGACATTCCTTGATCTTTGGTATTTTTACATGACAAAAAAAAAGCCTCCGCCATCTTCTAAGAAGGAGGTAAAAATGAAGTACAAATATCAAGGTGTCTTTCCACCTACTGTTGTGCTCTCAAAAGTGGATGAAATCAAAGACACTGAAGTTGGTCATCAAGACTTGGAATATTTTGTAAAAAGAACTGAGATAAAACCATTAGAAGAAAATTTGAGATCTATTGTTCATAGCAACTTGCACTTGGTATCTACATTCCCAACTACTTCTCATAACACATAGTTTGTTCTCCAAGTTGCATCTCATTACATCCGAGAAAACATAAGTGTGAGAGATTCCTCAAGACAAATCATGATGAGATTAGATCCTGAATTCTTTGATATTGTTTTTCAGGTTCCACACATGGAACAATATACAAAAATATCAATTCAACAAGCACAAGAGGTCTATGATAAGGATCCCAATAAAGCTAAAACATTGATTAATACTCAATGGTTGAAATATCTAAGGCCTACTATCTCAAGATGGCCTAAAGGGCTTCCTCGAAGTGATTTCAAAGAGCATGTTAGGGATATGATTACTCTCGTAAGCAGGGTGAAAGGCTTTCCTGAGTCATGCCATTTTCAAGATTGGATGTATGAGTACATCCACATAATCTGGAGAAAGAAAGCACATATATATTGGGGGACTCAAATAAGTGATGAAATCCATGAGCAGTTGATGAATGTGCCAACCACTCTGAAATTTTACATGACTTCCTATTTGGTATATGCTGCTGCAGTTATGAGGCAATTTCCAGGGTTGTCTACAAAAGGAAACAAACATGTTGTACCAGTGTATGATTTCTATTACCATTTGAAATTAAGAGAAAGTCTTAAACATTTCAGAAGAGTCACATATGCCTTCTTTGCACCCCTAATTTTCACTTTTGATCCGACTCTTGAAAAGAAAAGAGTATTGGATGAAGCCTACCAAGTTGTTAGTAAAGTGGGATGTATCTTTTAGTAGTTTCTAACCTTAACATATTTGAGAGTAGGTTGTTATTCTGGGTGTCCATATATGTTACCTAGATATCCCCCAAACAAGTGGATACTAATGGAACTATGCAGACAATTGATCTTTGTCCATAAGGAATGCCAGGGAATTCACAAGCCAGGTTTCAAGTTTCCACTGATTATTGGGAGATACACTATTCATAGTGTACAAAAGACAAAGTTAGTTGTTGTAGAAATACAAATCATGACTATAAGGACATATAAATATAGATTTGACTTTGACTACCCAGATGTGAAGAGGAAGCTAAAGAAAGATCATTGACATGTCTACTGCTTTGAGGATATATGGGTGGACTGCAAAGATGAAGAAGACATTCGTAGAATGGATTTTTACAAATTTACAGTAGAGAAAATTAGGGATCTTGGTGTAGCTAATATTCCAGAGGATTTCAAAGATCTTGGCGACATCATGAATTCTACTTATGAAGAGGATGAAATTGCTAGGAAGCCTTTACCACCAAAACAATGGTCTAAGAGAGAAAGTGTTTCTATTAGAGAAATAATTTCCCCTATTTTGCATAACATAGCTGAATGGTTGTATATGCATGGCTTTCAAATGAAATCTTTCAGGATAAAATCAGAAGGAGAAACACCAGGAGTAGAAACTAGTCAATGGAAAGAGCTCCGCACAAAAAATAAGCATGCAAAAACTCCCTCTTCTTCTCAAAGAGGTCCTAAGATCAAGTTTACTTCTGGTAAAAGTGCAACACAAACAGTTGAAGAAGAGGATGCCATGAAATCATAACAACCACATGCATAAGGAAATGAGATTGCTTCTAAGGAACAATCATCTGAAGAAGAAGAAGAGGATGAAGGTGAAGAATAAGAAGAATTTGATAAGGAAGAATCTGATGAGGAGCAATTTGCAGAAGATGAAGGTGAAGAAGAAGGTAATGAGGAGGAACTTAGGCATGATGATGAACAACCTCTATCTCCCCATGAGAATATTGTTGATCTTCCCTGAACGTCATCGCCTGTTACTTCAAATGTCCCTCATACCCCCTCAAATCCTACCACTCCTCCACCTCCTCTTCCTACCTCACCTCTTCCTACAATAACCATACATGAAGTGGCTGTTTCCATTCCCCCTTTAGTATCAACGGTTCTTACCACTCCCCCTATAGTTTCAAACTTACAAACTGTTGATGTCTCTTTGAGTTCTCCCTCATCCATTCCCAGTTTGTCATCTTCGTCATTTGATATCTCTTATGAGGCTGAATTTCACAGGTTCATGAATGAGTCTTTGCAGGATCCACTTGGGTTGCAGTCCACTGGGGCTATCATGACTGATACTACCCCTATTTTTACAATATCAATCATTCCTACAAAAGCAGCTGTAATGCAGGAATTGACTATAAGTCAAGAAGAATATACTTCATCTCTTCCACCTTGGCTAATCTCACAAGTGTCAAAGCGCAAGAAATAAATGATCTCCCCATATGAGCTTGACCTTGAAGAGATAGCTCCTCCAAAATCCAAGGGAAAGAAGAAGGATAAAGTTCATTCAAGGCTTCATATTTACAAATCAGGTCACAAATTTGTCAATATTGGTTTATCCCCACATGAGGAAGAGGTTGTAAACATGGAAGATTACATTGTCACAAGAGTTCAACTTGGAAAGGTAACAAATGCTAGTGCAAAAGAAGATGCACAAGTACCTCTTGGATGCATTGTTAAGAAGGCTTGATAAGATGGAGCAAGCTAGAAACGTGTACAAGGATAAAGCTGAGCGTTATGCATCAATTTTAAGGAAGATTGTAAGCTCTTCAGAGAATGTGCAACCTATGGGCATAGTGAACATTGAGGAACCAATAGTGAAAAAGGTGGAGAAATTTGTCTCCAAGGGTAAGGTGTTTTATGATTTCATTGATGAGATAATAGAACATGGATCCCAACTCATAGCTCTTCCAGATGAAAATACTTCACAAGTAGCCAAGTTGAAATGAGAGCTTGAGAAAGGAAACCACACTTTCTAAACAATAGAGAGAATGCAAAGATGTCTTTAATTTTGGTCACAAATGAAAGAGGCAAGGCTGAGTAAATTAGTGGAAGTTGGGGTGATCCTTGACAAAGAGAAGTATGTGGAAATAAGAGAATCTCTTAAGAACCACATACAAGTGATCAAATCCCTCATCGAGGACGTCAAGCAAGTACATGAAGATGTCGAAGGAGGTGAATGGAATTAAGGAGTTACCAAGTAAGCTCCTTGATGATAATCATACTTTCCTCTCGGTTAGTGAGATTGCTCAAATATTCAAGGAAGCTATCATGAAGCAAGTGGAAGATGAAGGTTTTTCAAAGACTTCCATGCACACCATATGTGATCTACGAATTTCTCTTGACTATCTCAAGACACATCTAGATAGATGCAAGAAAATTTGCTCGTCTGCAAGAAGATCAATCACATGAGTTCACACCATTGTGGATTATACAATTGGTTCAGATGAGGCATTCATACTGGAGACAAAGGAGAAATATGAAGACTTACATGCCTAATGCAAGGAACCATAAAGAATTTTTGTACCTCCAGTGTTAGATAGTTTTATGCTTTCTTTTATGCATTTTGTTAATAGGTTTTGACGTCTTACATGTCATTTCAAAAGATGTAATTAAATGTAAAAACAAAGATGTTTTCCTATAATGATGGACAACATTTTTGAATAAGTCAACTTGTTAGGTGAGATTTTCCTAAATTCGCTCACCTAATTTTCCTAGATTCACTCATCTTATTTTCCTAGATTTTCTCTCCTTTCCCATCTATAAGTAAGAGATGATTCTTTTGTAATGGTTACCTTTTATCTTTTGCAACAAAGTGCTACCCATTTGAGAAGCAAATACATGAAACTTTGTGTTCATATTTGTGAATATTAATTTGATCAATAAAGTATTGAAGTTGCATACCAAACTTTGTTTTGGGAACGAATTATCTTACGGCTTGATCGAATTGGTAGTGATTAGTAATTGAGATCTGAAGGGCTTTGAGTAAATCTGTGTAAACTTTGAGTTATACTTTTTACTTGAATTTGTGATATTGATTGAATACTATTGGTGAATTCTCTATAAGACTTTGTGCTTATATTTATTCATGCTATTCGTGGATCTATCATGGAGTATATAGAATAATTATGTGTGTTTCTCATACAACGTTGGTTACTATCTTCAGGAATTCATTGTTGGAAGCTACTGAATGACTTTGTGCCTTCGTGAGCTTTTCTTATTTTATCATTTATCGTTATCATGCTAGTATTCCTAGGCTTTGCTTTGACAAGATAGGAATATTGGAATTACTGCTTTTGTTTTTAGTTTGAAGTTGTATCGAATTAGGAACTTAAAATCGTGAAGCATTGTAAAACATATTCTTCGAAAAAAAAGAGAATTGTGAATGTGACACACCCCCATATCTTAGTTGTAGTGTACATTATTGTGAATACTTAATTAGTTTTACTTAGTTTCAATAAGCAGTAAGAAGGGATCCTCCCCTTTCTGAGAGGAGAGATTGTATCTCACACAGCTGTGGCTAAAATCAAGGTTTTTGTAATATGTTAAAAGGTATTACATAATTTTCACCCAACAATTTTTTGGCGACCCTGTTGGGGAATGACACACACAATTGAAGCCTCATGCTTTTGATTGAAGTGAATAAGTTTTCTAGATCTTATTGTGATCTTGTGTATTGTTATTTTTAATACCTCTCTTGTTTCCATCTACATTTTGGCTGGTATAAGATATACATGAGGTTTGAGGACTCAAGGAGTGGTGGATCCATTTTTTGAATCATTGCAACATGACATCCTTCATGCTCATTCAGGAGCAAGATCACCATTGCAGTAGACCACAATTTATCCTCCACAAAGACTAAGATCTCCTCTTTTGAGTGAATCTTCTATTTTCCATAGAGTTCCAATTCAAGTACCAGTTGTGCAACATATAATGGATGCACCACCTGCGGAACCTTGGGGAAATACTTTCGGTCCCCTCAGTTTGGCTGCATCTCTGCATGAACTTCCACATGTCTCGAGAAATCATATTTCAAAGTTTCTAGGCAACGAAAAACAACATCCTGATGAACACATTGCTGTCTTTTACATTGTTTGTGGTGTTCTTGGTGTGGAACATGAAGACGTTGTTGTGAGACTATTCAACTCCACTTATATGAACTAGATTATATATTCAATACAAAATCTAGTGAATTTAAATCATCTGGATTTCCAATTTTATTTTTATGTTGGACATGGAATTATTAAGTTCAAGAATCTTTGATTTCAATTACATTGAAAACTGCACTAGATCACTTTCTTTGCTTGCATATGTAAATTCACATGTATTAGATTATATATGTAATGTTGAAGTTCAAGAATCTTTGATTTCATTTATTCAACCCCACTTATAGTGGATCATATGCAATACAAAACCCAGTAACTTTAAAAATTCATTTTGCCTAGAAGTTCCTAAATCATCTATTTCCAATTGCACAAATTTAAATGTTCCATGGAATTCTTAATTTCAAGAATCTTTGATTTCATTTGTTTGAAACTCGACTTATAGTGCATCATATGCAATACAAAACCTCTAGTAACTTTAAAAATTCATTTTTCCTAGAGAAATTCCTTAAATCATAGATATAGATTTCCAATTGCATAAATGTTCCATTGAATTCTTAAGTTCAATAATAGATTTGATTTCATTTACATTCAAATCCACTTATAGCATCATATAGATCACTTTATTTGCATGCACAATCAAATTCATGTGTATTAGATTATATAGAATTCTTAAGTTCAAGAATGCTTGATTTCATTTGTTCAACTCCACTTATAGCTCATTGAATCTCTCTTTCTTTGCTCAAGCACATGTAAATTCATATGCAATACAAAGCCTCTAGTGACTTTTAAAATTCATTTTCCTAGAAATTCATTAAATATGTCTATTTCTAATTGCATAAATGTTTTGGATGGAATTCTTAAGTTCAATTTTGATTTCATTTACATTCAACTCCACTTATAGCATCATCTAGATCACTTTCTTTTCATGCACAATCAAACTCATTCATATTAGATTATATGAAATTCTAAAGTTCAAGAATCTTTGATTTCATTTGTTCAACTCCACTTATAGCATCATATGCAATACATTTAAAACATAGTGACTAAGTAAAAATGAAACTTTTGCCTAGAAATTCCCTATCATCTATTTCCAATTGCAAATTTGTTCCATGGAATTCTTAAATTCAAGAATCTTTGGTTTCATTTGTTCAACTCCACTTATAACATCATCTCAAGTAGGAATTGACCTAACTTACATAAATTTGCATTCAAATTATTACTATTTCTTGACCTATTTAAAGACATGAACATTTCTGTAATTAATTACATCCATCATTTTAAATTTACAAAGAGCAACCATTCCAGTCCAACATTTTAATTTCCAAGGTTCAATGCTTACAATTAATCAAATGACGATTTCAACATTAATCAATATTGACTTTAAAGAAAAAATTAATATGTGTAACTCTAATTTTTATCAAGAACATATTTAAGGAAAACAAATTAAGGTACAAACTTGCTAAATAAATAAAACCATAATAATGTACAATGTAAATCGTAAAAAGTGTTCAAACCATAATAATGAGTATAACAAGTGTTCAAACCATAATATTGTATGAATGTGATGTAAATCATAACAAGTGAACTTAAACCATAATAATGTGATGTAAATCATAAAAAATGTATACCATAATGTAAATTTATGTAATGTGATGTAAATCATAACAATTGTCTTACATAATAAGAGTTCAAACCATAATACTATAGAACATGTAAAACAACTCAAATAGAAGGGTATCTAGTATGAATAGAATCATTTGATCCTTGCCTTGATCACAACTATCTCGATCCCTCTCCTGATCCAAGATGCCTTGATCTATGTCCTGATCCAACCAGTTCTGATCCCTGCCCTATGCCCCGTCCCAAGCCCTGCACAAGTTCAAGTACATGTAATTTTTAATTTAATACACACATGTACATAATTATTCAATGTGTTCAAATGTACATGAAGTAATTTAAATTTTATTATTTAAATTAGCTTAGCTGTTTAATGCACGGGATCACCATCATGCTCCAAATTTCTAAACTCCAAAAAATCACCATATTGCTGGAAATTTTCAAATACATGATTTCAATCAAGAGTTAGTTCACTACTTTAAAATTAATTTAATTTAAAATATATTTACACTTGTAATTTTTTAGAATACAATTTATATATTTAAATTATTCAAGTACATGTCGTATATCATTAAGGGCTCTACCAATCCAATTAATATCACAAGAGGGTAAAGACACCTCGAGGCCCACATTTGTAGGTGGTACAACTATATATGTGCCAAAAATAAGTGCACTATATGTGCCGCAAACAAGATCAGGTGGCATAACGTCAACATGATCTGTAGCATGTTGAGGACCTAGACAAGGTGCAGTATCAATAGAAACATGGTATACATGGGATCCTATAGGATGGTGTGGAATGTCCTGTGAAGCTGTTGTTACATTGGTGGTTGTCATTGGACCAAAATATCGACCTGTTAATGCCCGATACAACCACCAAATTTATACAAGATTCACATGAAGTGGTTAAGCCATTCCATGAATCCAAACACCACACTACACAAGGAAGACCAAGGGACACACCATCTTGCAACAATCCCCCCTAGTCCAAGCGAGGGGTTCGAACTTGTGACCTCAACTCTAATACTAATTGTTACATTGGTGGTTGTCGTTGCACCAAAAGATCAACCTGTTAATGCTCGATACAATGACCAGATTTATACAAGATCCATAGGAAGTGATTAAGCCATGCCATGAACCCAAGCGATATGATACACAAGGAAGACAAAGGGACACACCATCTTGTAAAAACTTCCACCTCCTGGATCCTATGTGCAATAGGATGTCGACATCTAATAAGGGTTGGTACCTAATGAAGAGGGATCCCAAGTTACTAGTGAACTGGTAAGCTACTAGCAGATCAGTAATAGAGACTGCACACACATTATGCACAGTCGGGTCACTCATATGGGAAACATCTGATGGCGATGGTAGATCGAAACCAATGAATGGATCATAAGTAGTAGATGTAGCCTCAACAGAAAGGCTAATATGCGGCCATAATAGGTATCCACCAATACGATTAGATGACATCTGATCAATCTGTGTGGTAATGGTGGAAATACTATCAAAAATCTAAGATCTGGTATCCCTTGTTGTTGTATCCCTTGCTACTACTAATTCCAAATGTTTTGGTAGAACCAAAAGGTTTGGACCAACTAATGACCTCTTGTTCACGAGCGGTGGAAAATTAGGATGTCTATATTGAGCTTTTTCAGAAAACTTGCCTCTACTCTATCTAACATTCTTAGGAAAAGATGTGTAGTCCACATCTATCTGTAAATGAAATTGCATATAATTGTTTGACAAAATAAAGTGGCATCTCATTATTGTGAGGCCATCTATGATGAGTTGCCAATCATCTAAGATATATGAATGGAGCAACAAGCTAATCTACACACCTAGTCACTATATATCCTCTAATTCTATCCTTTCCCTTATAAAAAGGGAACATGCCATTCACATTATCTTGTGAAACTAATTTACTGATAGATCTCCATTTCTCTGTACCAGTAACTCTCCTAGAAAGAGATAAATAAAATTGCTCAATGATAAGATCATCGTAAGGATTGTATGATCGAATGGTCCCAATCATACATAGTATCTCATCCCTAATATTCACTAATTTCTCTCTATTTTCCAAATTAGGAGAGGTGTGAATTGTTTGATATAAACATCTTAAGGAATTTTCCAATCTCCCAATACTCTCCTCATATAAATTCGATCTAGCCTGAGCATGATGCTCAGATTGAGGAGAATGGTGAGATGCCTAATCATCAGCCATATATATATGTATATAAATAAAGATATTTGCATATATCATTAAAACAAAATATTTAAACTACAAATTTATCAAGTTTCAAAACTAAAATATATATTTAAATTACAAATTTATCAAGTTTCAAAACTTAAACATTTTTAAATTACAAATTTATCAAGTTTCTAAACTACAACATTTTTAACTTTATACCTAATGAAATAGAAATTTATCTCTATGAAATAGAACCTTCTACAACTTAGAACAACATGAGAAATGTCAACTCCAAAGAGACAATGAGAAATAATATATGAAGATGCACAATATATCTATAATATTGAAGAAGGTTACATGACCAACCCATATGATTCTTTAGTGACCAACATAAGAACATTCTAAAACTTAGAACAACATAATAAATGACAACTCCAAAGAGACAATGAGTAAACAATGCATGAAGGTGCACAATATATCTATCATATTGAAGAAGGTTACATGACCAACCCATATGATTCTTTAGTGACCAAAACGTATGCCTATTACAACACAAGTTATAAGCGTTAGAGAAGGAAACCAAGTTACAATTTACAAGGTGAACCAATTTTAGTCCAAGGTTATTGCTTTCTCAAGCAAGGAGAATTTGGATGTGTAAGGACTGTTGTACCCCAAATAAAGTTTTTTGCTACACCTAGGCATTTTGCAGAAATTGTTAAAAGTCTTGTCGAAACTGTAAAAAAGGTCAAAATTGGGGTTTGGATGTCTTGCATGAGGGTCAAAAATATGAAATTTTCAAAATCTAACAATCTGGGTCTGCTTAGAGCGACCAAGTCTACAAAACCTAGATCTTAGTTTTTTTTACCCTAAATTTTAGGAAAATTTCTATTTTTGGAAACTTTCTAAAAATATAACTTTTTCTCGGTTTCTTTTGAAATGGATGTTGGAATTTTTTTCTAAAAATAGAAAATTTCTAAAAATAAAAAGTCTAGATGTTAGGGTTCAAACTGATTTTGATTGGTCGAAAATACTTCCTCATCGGGCTGGTGCAATCAAAATCTCAAAAAGATCAGTTTTGCTCTAGTTGATCTATTCTGCTTTTTTAGAAGCTTTTTGGGAGTTCCAAGGCCATTAATGGAGGTCAGTCAACTGCTATTTATTAGATTCAAACATTCAAGCACTAAACAAAAGATGAAAATGATGGACATGCACACAAAACGAAGAATGGAGAATGGCAGTTGAAGAATCTTGAAAAACTGAGGAAAAATGGTTAAGTCTAGAAGCTTCAAGCGCCCCCGCTTAGTCTAGGTGCCCAAACCCTCATGCCTTAAATTTTTTTCATCACCAGCGAACAAGGCAAAGGAAAGCATGTCAAACGAAGCGGGAAACTGAAAATTGCAAAATAAAAACTGTCTACCAACCTTGGGCACCCTAGAAGGAGATAGGCGCCCAAATTTTCAAGGCATCAAATGATGAAATTAGGGTTTGTGCTCCCAGAAAATTTTGTGCAAAATATTCTCAGCTCACAGTGAGTCCAACAGCATAGTCATTAGATCACCCAATCAGCCTGAAACTCATATTGATTGAAGGAGTTATGACAGAGTGGCAAGATGCAAACCATGAAAATATCAAAAAATAATCTAAGTTTGGGAACTCTGGGCACCCCAGGTGGCCAGGGGTGCCCAACCTTTTGGAAGACCTAATCCAGTAGTTAGGGTTTACAAATATGCTCACTGTCTTTAGGATTCTACAAGCTTCACAGTGGATTTCTTCGTCTTATCATCAGACTTGTTAATCACTAGAAAATCCAGATCAAACGGAAGGTATAACATGAAGGTCCAAAATCTGAAGGTTGAAAATCAAGCAAAAATGTCTAAGTCTGGTAATGGTGGGCACCTTGGATGGAGAAGGGTGCCCAAGCTTTTGAGGGCCTAAATTAGATAATTTGCAGTCGAACCCTCCAACATGACTTCTTCAGATTTGAAGTAGCTCTCCAACGGAACCATCAACAAGTCCATCAGAGTTTATAATCACCAGATATCGAAGGTGGAACAGAGGGAGAAACATGAGAAAAATGCCAAAAGTCAAAAGCAAGTTGAAAATATCAGAATAAAATCTAACTCTGGATGAGTTGGGCGCCCCAGGTAGCCAAAGGCACCCAACCTTTTGACCCTCAATATTCAACTTTTAGGAAATATCATTCCCAGGAGACCCCCTTCAAAATCCTCCAAGCTATCTAGCGAGCCCATCCATCAGTTCATCAAACCTCCAGATCATCCAGAATTGAGAATTCATCAAAGGATCAGAAAGCAAGTGTAAAAGTTGAAAATCCAAAAAAGAGACTGAGTCTGGATAATATGGGTGCTCCAGGTAGCCAGGGGCGCCCAAGCTTTTGAGGCCCCAAATCAACTTTTCAGGTGATGTTGCATCCAAAGCACCCTCCTCAAAATTCAACGAGCTATTTAGTGAATTTGACAGACAGATCATCGGGATAGTCTAGCTCCCATAACTACAAGTTCATTAGGAGATGAGAAAACACAGAAAGTTGAAATTTTAAGAAAAATGACTAACACTGGTGATCATGGGCACCCCAGGTAGCCCCAAGTAGCCAAGGGTGCCCTACTTTTTGAGGGGTCAAATAATGTTTTTATCCAAAGTTGTCTCCAGGATAATCTTCTCAGAATCAGTCAAGCCTCACGATGGAAGACTTTGTCAGTTCAGAGGATCCTCTGAGCATCCAGAAATCAAAGTCAAACAGAGGTCAAAATCAAGCAAAAAGTTGAAATTTTAAGAAAAATGGCTAAGTTTGGAGAGGAAAAGCGCCCCAGGAGAAGATTGGTGCCCAAGGCTCAATGCTTGAGTCAATTTTTCCAAGTTTTATCTTTCAACATCAAAATTTTTCCAAGTTCGATGCACCTGCTCAGGATTGGCTTTGAAAAGTTTTAAAGCAAAAAAAAGCAAATTTTATTAAACCTCAACTTATTTAAGAGAGCTTTTGTCTTTCATTATTCATTTTTGCAGGTTGGCATCTAGAGCAAGAAGATTTTCCCTTTTCTCTCAACGAAGATTTGAAGACTCAAACGACATGCTTTTTCGGTGTTCTTCGTGGTTCTGAGATTAGTGAGCAAGGAGGAACACTTATTTGTGCTCCAAACTTCTAGGGTGTTGCTTTTTCAAAACAACCACTCAACTTTTTCCATTTTTGATCACATGGGTCTCTCTGATTTTTCATCCTCTTGAATATTGAATTTTTTTTCCTCTTCTAGAAACTACTTTTTGGCCGCTCTTTTTAGGATGGATTTAGCTTTTTGAGTTTCTGAGCATCTAGGTTTCTCCAAAACATGATTTTCTACAAAACCCAGGTCCCAAATTTTTTTTGGAGAAATTGCTTTTTCAAGGTAGATCAACATTCCATTTTTAGTAGTACTCTCCACTTAAATTCAAGAAGCAAATAATCTTTTTGGCGGATATGGACGAGATTTAAAGCAACAGTCATCTACAAGCTTTCTTAGGTGGCTAGATGTTTATCTTGTTTTAGTTTTAGAAATAAAGCTTGCGTGTTGGCAAGACTTAGTTGTAAAAGCAAGGAGATTTTAGGGCTCCCTACTCCTCTACTTGTGTATAAATAAGGGCAGTCTTTCCCATAATTTTCTTAACCGTACTTGTGATAACAAATTGCTGAGCCTATTTTTCCTACAAGTTGTTGTTGTTTAGTTATTGTTCACTTTGTGTAAGATAAATCTTTCAAGTCTCTTTTAGCTGCAAGTTCTTGTTCAATGCATGTATCTTGTGAAATCTTTTGTTCATGAGATTTGGGAAATAAGGTCTTGTGCCTACTTTTCCCTTATATAATGTCTCAAATTTTCATTATGTGTGTTATGATTATGTGATTTTCATTTCAACTTGCATTGAAAGTAAGTAGATGTATGTTGGAAGAAGAGTTTATCTAAGTATTTTGTTAGAGAATCAAACTTTTTTCATTTCTAACTCTCTTGCTCTGCGTTTACTTGAGAAGTTAGAAATGTATTTAGAGTAGGATTAGCCAGAGTTGAATTTCCAAAACAAAAAATCTCAGCTACGACGCTTGAGTTTTGTAACCTTGTGCTCTTAATTGAACAAAAAGATAGGAAAATTAGTTTTAATTTACTTTCTTAAGCAACATCAACAAAGAGGGAGCTTCCCTTCCTAATTTGAAGAGCAGTTTATCTGTGTATAGTTATCCGTTTCTAATCTGCATTCCAGAGGTGCGAATTAAAACACCAATAGTTTTTTGGCGCCCACCTTGGGGAACGAGGCATAAAACTTCAAGAAAGTTTATGCTTTATGACACAAAAATGACCATTTGGCACCCTATTGCATGATCCAGTAGAAGCAATGGGTGATAACAACAATAATGTTGGTAGGAATCTGAGATGTCCACCCCCATTACCTTGGGGTAATAACATTGGACCTTTGGCTTTATAGGATTATCATGAATTACCTAAAGGGTCAAGGAAGCACTTTCCATGGTTTGACGACGATGGAACTCAACATCTTGATGATCATCTTTCTTCCTTCTCAATGACTTGTGCCATCTTCCATGTGGCACATGAAGACATCAAAGTGCATGTCTTTGTGGAGACTTTTGTGGGAAATGTTGTTGATTGGTTCAATCACTTGGAGTCGGGCATTATCACAAGCTGGGAAACTATGAGTGAATTTTTTTTGGCAAGATTCAAGCCCACCGAAGACAGTCATTGGTTGTTTTCCCAACTTACAAATTCAAAGATGGAGTACAAAAAGCCCACAATGGAGTTTTTAGCAATATTTAATCGTCTTGTTGCATGACTTTCTTCTACACTTAATCCATCACCGAAGATTATGATGAGTTGTTTCATAAATGCTCTTCCATCAAAGATAGCCTTCTTCCTTAAGATGGAAAGACATACAAAATTGACGGATGTCAAACGCCATCGAGTTGGAGGATAATATGATTACTTCTGACATAATGAAGAAGGATTCAATCAACACCCCTAGTTCAGTGTTACATCCCTAACTTTAACTCTATTTTACTTTCTACTTTTGAAGTAGTTAGTAGATGATTACACTTGATTCAATGATTAGATGTTTGGGAAAAATGTCTGGAAAAATAAATGTTTTCTTGAGTTATGTTCATTTCGACTATAATTGACATGTGTTTAAAAGTTGTCAAGGTGTGATTATTTCATAAGGATTATGAAATGATTAATGACACACTAATTTTGAGTTGGTGATTGTAAGTTGCATTCAAGGAACAAGTTTTTCGCCCTTCGAGAAATGGAGGGAGAGCATCATTAGAGCGAAGGATATAGATACAAGGAAAAGACCAGGTTGTTGCCATCTTAGGTCTACTGTTGATGAAAAATGGTGAACCTAGTTGAGTAGGGTAAATGATTCTCGACCCTTTTGGTTTAAGTTTATTTCTCAACTCAACAAGTTGTTGATGTCGTTTAAATCTATTTCAAGTTGTTTAACATCAACCTGGTCGTTTGGGGGTTAGTGACATCGTTAAGGTGTAACATTAGTTGTTTTACAATTGAGAATACTTTCTGTCGATCATGTCACTTCTTATGTCATAAATGAGTTTATGTTGTGACCTCAATTCCATAATTGGTTGTTCATTATTGTCTATATTCTTTATAATAGTTTGAATTGGCTTAATAAGTCGAGGAACTAATATTATAGTCAATTCCTTGGAAAAGAAAGTCACTATGATGATCATCCATGAGTTCATTTTTAGGGTGAATATGCCGAGAGATGAAAAATAGATCAATGTTGTTGATTGTGTAAGATTGTGTTACCAACTCTTAATTTTTGAATGATTTGTCATTTATATCTGCCAATGTTTAAGCGTTTATTCTTGATGATCCTCATTGTGGCGTTGAATAAAATAAAATCTTTGTTATATTAATATTCGTATGCATCTAGGGGATGCGTGTTATGATATTATAAAATAATTATATAAATTTGATATTTAATATTTTCTTCGATTTTGTGTTATTACTTTCATATAGTGGACATCATAACTAATGGTAGCTTGGAGCTCACCATAGTCTTGCAAGTGTCATGCTTGTGCGAGCTTTGATCATGGTAGTTGGCCGAGTGGGAGAAACCACTCACGCCACCTTGGTAAAGGGAGGTAGTTTCCTCGAAGATAGGCATGCAAATTAAGATGAGGTAATAACCCCTAAGTCTTTTGAAAAGACCATCATATAATCCTCGGTATTGTGGGGGAACGTCTCTCTTGGCAGTGTATGGGATGAAACAAATTTAACCACCAACAAAAATAGAATGGAAGAGGGTCTATTTTTGGGCGGGGAGCTTGAGAAGATTTAACTATTGTTCATCTACAAGCTTTGGGGGAGCATCAAAATGGAGTTTAACAGTGCTCCACTAAGAGGGAGTCAATAGTTTAAAAATTTGCATCTTGCCGCACAAGAACGTCATGACCGACGGTTGTGAAGATAATAAGGTTTAAGTGTATACTCAAGTAGTAAGGCCAACACACAGTTGGAATAACGAATTCTTGCAGAGGGTATTTTAGACGATACATCCATTCTTATTTGGGAATAAAGGTGCTTATGAATAGAATTTAGTTATGAAGCAAAAGGGGAGTAAAGGGGAGCAAGCATCATATTTCGGGAGAGGGAGAAGAGATCTCTCAAATTTGTCTTCTAGACAATGTCAGAAGACTATTCTCTAATGCTTACTAAAGCTATCAATAGTGCCTATGTGTGGGATCTCGGTTTGGAGGTATTCAGCAGGGGAGAAACCATATTAAATAATGGTGCTTAACACAAAGAAATGGGGAGGCATAGTTGCTAATGCTTATTGTTAGATCAAAGTCTTGATATTGCATGACATCATGATAGGAGGAGAAGGCTTTCACCATCGAAATAAGGGAGTGGAATATCATACATGCTCTCAGATAGCAGAACGATGGGTAGAGTTGGTGAGGTGTTGAAAGAGAAGGCTGAGTTTGGATAAAATTTATGGCTCGGTAAGAGGTGAGATCATTTTACTGCGAATAATGGTTATGGAATAGGCTTTGTTCGCTACATATAAGCCTTGTTGTCCTTATTTAAGAACTTTATTATCTGGTATATATTTTTAGACCATTGCTTGTTTTGAAATGGGCCAATGTACTTGATTATTTAGGGTATCGAGGAAACACTTGTATGAGTTCATAATTCATTTAAGATGAAAGATAGTGAACATTGGATTATCAATAGGATTGTAATTATTGATATGTGAATAGAACTTCTAGGATTATTTGATTGACGTCAGTCAAAGAATGGTTATTGTATAACGTATTCACATTCCTAGAGTAGCGAGGGATTATATAGCACCTAAGAGGTTTGGAGAAAACCAGAGTGCATTATACTTATGTTGTATTGTCATATATTATTGAAATTGGATTTTAAGATAGTAGTGGGTAACTAAGAAAAATGGAAATAGATCCTTTAGTCTATGTCAAAGACCAGGATAGCTCTATAGATGGAATCTTGCTAGTTCTCTCAAGGGACTTGGATTAGAAAATATCATCATGATATTGAAGTAAGGAGATTGCAACATAGAAAAATATTTCTTTGTAGGAAATGGAATTCCTCTTGTTAAATTTTTGTATTACATGTTAAGGAAATGGGTGACCCACGAATGTGGAACCTTAGATAGCCTTTGATAGCATTGGTTGCTTATGTCATGGTTCTCAAGAGAAAGAGAGATCTTGACAATGTAATGATGTTGATCTTGTAGCTCTTATTGAACTTATTTTAGAACTATGTGTACAAAGGAATTTCGTTATACCAATACTTGGTATCATTGTCGTAACCAACTTCGAGAAGGGGATGTTGGGAGACCGAAACTCAACCTACATGTCTATTGTACTTGAGATTTTTGTTATAGGTATATGCGACATACTTATATAAAGGATGATAATCATATGAGTTTATACCCTATCCTTATTGAATGTGAATAGAATTGAGTAGACAAGGAAGTTGGAAGCAATTTATTATCTCTTACATATCTAACCTGTTAAGGTTGAAGGATTGAACTTAGTCAAAGTACTAGCTATGAGAAGTAACGACACTCATTATGATATATATATATATGTCAATGAGGAGATTCCTCAGATATCATGCTTATTCATGTTATATGAAATGTGAATTTGAGAAATGCTAAGTTGTCTGGGTAAGACTAGAAGTAATTGCTCTTATGTTTTGCTTCACTAATGCTATTATCTTTGGAGAACAAGGAAATATGTAACGCTTATCCCAGATATGACATTGTATATATATGTATATTGATTGACAATGAAAGGTCGTGAAACCATAGAACAAAGCAGGAAGTCTTTATAATACCTTAAGAGATTCTACGATAATGTCGAAACTCGATTTAACGCACCAAGATGTTGGGTATTAAATCTTGAGAGTAAAATGACAGGAAGTCGTAAACCCTAGATATTACAAGGATGCAATAAGGGACTTTTAAAAGGTTTGAAATACCTAAATTTTTACATTGAATGAATATCCTAGATTAAGGATTAGATCTAAGTCAAATTGGCTAGAATGGATTTTCTATACAGACTAGTTTGTGTCTAGAGTACCAAATAAAGTAAGTAAACTATAGGATGAGACAGTTCCAAGATGAGTTAGAGGTGGGTGTCTAGATGGCATGACCAATCAGAATAATCATACTTAGCGAGAAGGGATCTAGAGTTGTATGGTCGATTGAGTTTTCTAGGACACATCCCTAGGACTCAAATGGAGAAACTTGACAATTCCTTATAACTATACTCTTAGAGAAGGGCCGGGTCACTTCCAGTTAGGAAGTGCGCGGGGGACCACTTGAGTCCATGGTTGGAGGAAAAGCACTTGAATGATGCTCTCCCTTTGTAGCAGTAGACTCTCTGAGGCTTATGAAGATAGAGATCAACATTCTTGATGCAGTGAACTCCATGTTCTGGCTTATGACTGTCAAAACCTATGAGGTAAAACTATTCTTTATGCTAAGTGTATCTTATGTGATATAAATGAATATTGTAAGGAAATATCTTGATTCTAGTTATGACTACATGTGAATTAAAGTTTAAATTTTATCTGGAAAGGTTATACTTTATTCTTGTGCTTATGCAAATGATTAAAAAAAAAAAAAATCTCTCTCATATTTGCTAAGTTTATTTGCATTCTAGTAAATTCTTGAGTTTACTTGTGTATTAAGAGGATGGATGTTACATATGGTATCAGAGAAAACTAGGTTCAACAAATGGACCTATGAGCTCATTACGAGAAAACTTGTTAAATATTAAGAGATTGGCTAAGGCTAAAGTTGGTTTGATGCCAGAATGGCATAGAGAAAAACCGAGGAAACTATTTGGAAGACCATATTTCCAACACTTACCCAAGTCAATGGCTAAGAGAAGGCCAACAGAGGAGTTAAAAGCTCCCAGAGAAAAACCATTCCATTAAGGTTACATATTGAAAAGATTTTGAGACTCTGACTAGAAAGGTAAAACCTTAGTCAGTTACTAATCAAACTAAGAGCTCGGGTAGAGTAGTGTCTGTAAGAATTTTATACTAATCTTCTTTTTCAGGAATTTAAGGATGGAAGGACACAAAAGTAATCAACCAAGTGTTGGAGCATCTGATCATTGGAAATCCTTGAAACTATATCAACGACACCTAGATAAGATGGGTTTTAGTCTAAGTTTTAGATGGATTGGAATGAGCCAAGTGGAATGACTGGATCATCAAAGGATGAGTAGTGTTATACTGGCATTGAAAAATAAAAAAATTGAGAACTAGGTACTTTCCCTTTTGGTAGAGTTAGAAAGTACAACCGCATTGGTGAATGTAATTATCACTGAGATATTTAGTTAAGTTATTTAAGTTTTAACATGTAATCTATTCAGTGAAGTAAATTTGTGTTCCAATTGTAATCTTTCTATAAACGATCTTATAATAGCATCTGACAGGTGAATGATAGATACTCCAGGAAATAGGAGTGAATCTGATATAACCCTTTTTATTTGCAAAATTTTGAGCATGGTGAAAGTATTAAGGTGCCTGTAACGAAAACCCTAACCCACTGTAAGCTTTTGGAAAATCCAAATGTAGTGCAACAATCTACTCCCTTGTAGTGACTTAGTCAAGTCACGTAGTGCATTAACAATGTTCATTTGGATTTTGACACTTCCTCAGATTTTTGGTAAAATCCCTTTTAATACTGGCAAGGATTATCATTATTTTATATCTTTATTTTGAAATGGTCTAGCCACCAAATTTTTGAAGATTGTATATCTTATGGTCAGTTGGTCAAAATTTGATTTATTGCTAGAAAAGAGCTCATTCTTTGATTTATTGTTGAATTAAACTGTTTATAACTTGATATTGAGTTGAGTTTTGTGGTGGCTATACGACAAATTTTTGGTTGTTCATTGTGTTTGATGTAATGTTCTTCTCTATCATGTCTTGGATGGGCCTCTGATGGACTGTGTAAGGGAGTAAATTGTAGAAATGCACCCGATATGTCCTTAGCTTTACAGTAGAAAGAAACCTTGTTCCAAACTCTTTCAGGGTTATATAATTAATATGTAAGCTATCAGAAGGAGGTCTTTTGCGGATATCACTTTTTGAACCTTGTGTTATGGTATGTGGGTGGACAAGTAGTCCAGTAAGCCCAAGTGAATAGTCTCTCCAAGTCGAGCAGGGTGGTGAACCATTACTATGTGGATTTCAAAGCATATGTATATAAAACTATGGCCATAGTGAGTGTTGTTGCCACTACATGCACTCATCAGTTCACAGTACTCTAGACACTTACCTAACCAGAGTTGTTGTACTTAGTAGGAAGGTATCCTTAATAGTGCGATAGAGTTGGTTAAGTGGGGGTACACACTAGAGCTCATATGGAAACTGTGAGGGTATCAAACACAACCTTTCATTGAAAGGTAGGATTGCTTCTAGACAGGAAGTGTGCGGGGAACTACTTAAGTCTGTGATTGGAAGGAAAAACAGCTAGGTGATGTGTTCCCTCTTTTCAGTGGCATGTCGAGTCTTGGAGGACAATTGAACTAGAAAAGGAATTTTGATCCTTTCTCTTGTATTTAATTATCAACTTATTTTGATGATGCATGAAATAAATGAAATTGGTACCTGGTGAAAAACCTTTTCAACTAGAAAAGTGAAGGTTGATGTTACTCTTTGGATCATACATGAGGAATAGTGGTATCTTACTCGCGTAATGTTGTTAGTTAACCTTTGGTAAAATTCTCTTCGTAAACCTGTGTTAAAAGTAGTTGATTGCTACATGTAGAAAGTGTATCCACCTTTTATGGTGTTTGTTATAACAACTTCTATAACTCTACTATCAAGAGGACTCCATTTGAACCATTGGACAAAAAAGATGCGGAACTCCTGTAAGCTGGGTAAGCTAGAAGATAGGATTAGCATTAGTCCTGAAATATTGTCAGAAATGGATAAAAAAATCAAATCAATCAAAGAGATTGGTGGAAGCTGATAATAGATAGAAAAGCTAAGTAAATTCCAACCGTACACTAACACAATTCTCGACTGGAGAAGAAAAGTTTCAGAAAGTAAGGAATGTTTTCCAAACTAGCTCCTAGAAATAAAGTAATCTTCAAAATTCTTGAAGTTATCAATTTGATTGATTACAAAATCATTCTATTCTTAGTTATTACTAGGAGGTAAAATGCTTTATATGAATTACATTTGAAAGTATATAACATATGATAATTATATTCTCAGAATGTTTTACAGGTACAGGACCAAGGAGTGGTCATGATCGAGCTTCTTCAATGCAAGGTCCAGTGGGATTGGTATCTAAAGGGTAAAATGCCATGGAAAGTTTACCTTGATTTTATATCAAATCTTTTCAAAAAAAATTATGCTTTTGCAGGATAAACAAAATATATATATCATTAAAATTTCTGATGCATTGGATCATCGAGGATGATGACTCTTACGGAGAGAGATATGTTACATCCCTAAATTTAACTCTATTTTACTTTCTACTTATGAAGTAATTAGTAGATGATTACACTTGATTCAATGATTAGATGTTTAGGAAAAATGTTTGGAAAAATTAATGTTTTCATGAGTTATGTTTATTTCGACTATAATTGACATGTGTTTAAAAGTTGTCAAGGTGTGATTGTTTCATAAGGATTATGAAATGATTAATGACACACTAATTTTGAGTTGGTGATTGCAAGTTGCATTCAGGGAACAAGTTTTTCGCCCTCCAAGAAAGGGATGGAGAGCATCATCAGAGAGAAGGATATAGATACAAGGAAAATAACAGGTTGTTGCCATCTTAGGTCTACTGTTGATGCAAAATGGTGAACCTAAATGAGTTGGGTAAGTGATTCTCGACCCTTTTGGTTTAAGTTTATTTCTCGACTCAACAGGTTGTCGATGTCGTTTAAATCTAGTTCAAGTTGTTTAACGTCAACCTGGTCGTTTGGGGGTTAGTGACGTTGTCAAGGTGTAACATTAGTTGTTTTGCAATTGAGAATACTTTTTGTCGATCATGTCGCTTCTTATGTCATAAATGAGTTTATGTTGTGACCTCAATTGCATAATTGGTTGTTCATTATTGTCTATATTCTTTATAATAGTTTGAATTGGCTTAATAAGTCGAGGAACTAATATTATAGTCAATTCCTTGGAAAAGAAAGTCATTATGATGATCATCCATGAGTTCATTTTTAGGGTGAATACGCCAAGAGATGATAAATAGATCAATGTCGTCGATCGTGTAAGATTGTGTTACCAACTCTTAATTTATGAATGATTTGTCATTTATATCTGCCAATGTTTAAGCATTTATCCTTGATGATCCTCATTGTGAAGTTGAATAAAATGAAATCTTTGTTATATTAATATTTGTATTCATCTAGGGGATGCGTGTTATGATATTATAATATAATTATATAAATTTGATACTTAATATTTTCTTCGATTTTGCGTTATTACTTTGATATAGTGGACATCATAACTAACGGGAGCTTGGAGATCACCATCATCTTGCAAGTGTCATGCTTGTGCGAGCTTTGATCATGGTAGTTGGCCGAGTGGGAGAAACCACTCACGCCACCTTGGTAAAGGGAGGTAGTTTCCTCGAAGATAGGCATGCAAATTAAGATGAGGTAATAACCCCTAAGTCTTTTGAAAAGACCATCATATAATCCTCGATCTTGTGGGGGAACGTCTCTCTTGGTAGTGTATAGGATGAAATGGATTTAACCACCAACAAAAATAGAATGGAAGAGGGTCTATTTTCGGGTGGGGAGCTTGAGAAGATTTACCTGTTGTTTATCTACAAGCTTTGGGGGAGCATCAACATGGAGTTTAACAGTGCTCCACTAAGACATAGTCAATAGTTCAAAGATTTGCATCTTTTCACACAAGAACGTCATGACCAACGGTTGTGAAGATAATAAGGTTTAAGTGTATACTCAAGTAGTAAGGCCAACACACAGTTGGAATAACGGATTCTTGCAGAGGGTATTTCAGAGGATACATCCATTCTTATCTGGGAATAAAGGTGCTTATGAATAAAATTTAGTTATGAAATAAAAGGGGAGAAAAGGGGAGCAAGCATCATCTTTCAGGAGAGGGAGAAGAGATCTCTAAAATTTGTCTTCTAGACCATGTGAGAAGACTATTCTCTAATGCTTACTAAAGCTATCAATAGTTCCTGTGTGTGGGATCTCAGTCTGGAGGTATTTAGCAAGGGAGAAACCATATTAAATAATGATGCTTAACACAGAGAAATGGGGAGGCACAGTTGCTAATGCTTATTGTTAGATCAAAGTCTTGATATTGCATGATGGTAGGACAGGAGGAGAAGGCTTTCACCATCAAAATAAGGGAGTGGAATATCATACATGCTCTCGGATAGCAGAAGGATGGGTAGAGTCTCTGAGGTGTTGAAAGAGAAGGCCGAGTTTGGATAAAATTTATGGATCGGTAAGAGGTGAGATCATTTTACTGTGAATAATGGTTATGGCATAGGCTTTGTTCGTTGCATATAACCCTTGTTGTCCTTATTTAAGAACTTTATTATCTGGTATCTATTTTTAGACCATTGCTTGTTTTGAAATGGGCCAACGTACTTGATTATTCAGGGTATTGAGGAAACACTTGTATGAGTTCATAATTCATTTAAGATGAAAGATAGTGAACATTGGATTATCAATAAGATTGTAATTATTGATATGTGAATAGAACTTCTAGAATTATTCGATTGATGTCAGTCAAGGAATGATTATTGTATAATGTATTCACATTCCTAGAGTAGTGAGGGATTATATAGCACCTAAGAGGTTTGGAGAAAACTAGAGTGCATTATACTTATGTTGTATTGTCATATATTATTGAAATTGGATTTTAAGATAGTAGTGGGTAACTAAGAAAAATGGAAATAGATCCTTTAGTCTATGTCAAAGACCAGGATAGCTCTATAGATGAAATCTTGCTAGTTCTCTCAAGGGACTTTTGGATTAGAAAATATCATCATGATATTGAAGTAAGGAGATTGCAACATAGAAAAATATTTCTTTGTAGGAAATGGAATTCCTCTTGTTAAATTTTTGTATTACATGTTAAGGAAATGGGTGACCCACGAATGTGGAACCCTAGATAGCATTTGATAGCATTAGCTGCTTATGTCATGGTTCTCAAGAGAAAGAGAGATCTTGAAAATGTAATGATGTTGATCTTGTAGCTCTTATTGAACTTATTTTAGAACTATGTGTACAAAGGAATTTTGTTATTCCAATACTTGGTATCATTGTCATAACCAACTTCGAGAAGGGGATGTTGGGAGACCGAAACTCAACCTACAGGTCTATTGTACTTGAGATTGTTGTTATAGGTATATGCGACATACTTATATAAAGGATGATAATCATATGAGTTTATACCCTATCCTTATTGAATGTGAATAGAATTGAGTAGACAAGGAAGTTGGAAGCAATTTATTATCTCTTACAAATCTAACCTATTAAGGTTGAAGGATTGAACTTAGTCAAAGTACTAGCTATGAGAAGTAACGACACTCATTAAGATATATATATATATGTCAATGAGGAGATTCCTCATATATCATGCTTATTCATGTTATATGAAATGTGAATTTGAGAAATGCTAAGTCGTCTGGGTAAGACTAGAAGTAATTGCTCTTATGTTTTGCTTCACTAATGCTATTATCTTTGGAGAACAAGGAAATATGTAATGCTTATGCAAGATATGACATTGTATACATATATGTATATTGATTGACAATGAAAGGTCGTGAAACCATAGAACAAAGCAGGAAGTCTTTATAATACCTTAAGAGATTCTACGATAATGTCGGAACTCGATTTAACGCACCAAGATGTTGGGTATTAAATCTTGAGAGTAAAATGACAGGAAGTCATAAACCCTAGATATTGCAAGGATGCAATAAGGGACTTTTAAAAGGTTTGAAATACCTAAATTTTTACATTGAATGAATATCCTAGATTAAGGATTAGATCTAAGTTAGATTGGCTAGAATGGATTTTCTATACAAACTAGTTTGTGTCTAGAGTACCAAATAAAGTAAGTAAACTATAGGATAGGACAGTTCCAAGATGAGTCAGAGGTGGGTGTCTAGAAATAAAGTAAGTAAACTATAGGATAGGATAGTTCCAAGATGAGTCAGAAGTGGGTGTCTAGATGGCATGACCAATCAGAATAATCATACTTAGCTAGAAGGGATCTAGAGTTTTATGGTCGATTGAGTTTTTTAGGACACATCCCTAGGACTCAGATGGAGAAACTTGATAGTTCCTTATATCTATACTCTTTGAGAAGGGTCGGGTCACTTCCAGTTAGGAAGTGCACGAGGGACCACTTTATTTTGTGGTTGGAGGAAAAGCACTCAGATGATGCTCTCCCTTTGTAGCAGTAGACTCTTTGAGGCTTGTGAAGATAGAGATCAACATTCTTGATGCAGTGAACTCCATGTTCTAGCTTACGACAGTCAAAGCCTATGAGGTAAAACTATTCTTTATGCTAAGTGTATCTTATGTGATATAAAGGAATATTCTAATGAATTATCTTGATTCTAGTTATGATTACATGTGAATTAAAGTTTGAATTTTATCTGGAAAAGTTATACTTTATTCTTGTGCTTATGCAAATAATAATAATAATAATAATAAATTCTCTCATGTTTGCTAAGTTTATTTACCTTCTAGTAAATTCTTGAGTTTACTTGTATATTAAGAGGATGGATGTTACATTCATAGTTCTACAGATCCACTACTACGAGAGGTAGCAAATGAGATGCTTGCACTACCACCACCACATATCAATTTCAACAACTGTATCAGTCAAAGAGGAATAGTTTTCAGCCTTACAACAAGTACAGGCCATCGTTGCAAACACCTCCATCAAGACCAACAATTGAAGCTACACAAAATGCAATATTTTTTTCTCTCCATGATACCAACACACATACTGGTACTACATGTCTTGAGAACTTAAGAATGAATCAAATTATGGGATATGCTGATGCTGCACCCAATTACAGTTTTGTCCCAACACCAAGTTTGAATGTTGTCTTACCAAAGACATACAACTTCAATGGCGACTCCACTCTTGGATACTTTCAAAGTGAACCTATTATTGAAGAAAAAGAAGACCTTCGCCACTAATCTCTTGCAACAAATCATGAAAGACACTCTTTTCCTATGTTTATAGGTGCTCTACACTTACAAGCACAAAAGGAAGAAGAAGAGAGGCAGGGAGCTAAAGAACAAGTTAAAGAAGCAGTTGCTCAAGACCCATCTCCAACCGATTTTGACATTGTAAACTCCATGATGAAGACCAAGGTTAATATTTCACAGTTGGAGCATCTTCATGATCATCCTTAGTAGTTGGATAGAATAATACGATATGTAAAGAAAGAAGCTTCAATTCAGCCGACATTACTCAAGGCATTTGTGCCAATGGAAGAAAAGCCTAAACATTTCTATATATCTTGGTATATAGGAGGATTCAAATTGAGCAGTTGTATCATTGATTCAGGAGCCTTAGACAACATCATGCCTCTACAAGTAATGAAAGCATTGGGACTCTTGTGCACAAAAACTCAATGCGAATGTTATTCACTTCAATCTAAGTCGGTGTTGTTGGTGAGACAATTGGAGGACGCTCAAGTAAGGTTGATGGATTGTCTGGAGAAAAGGATAGTGATGAATGTCCTAGTGGTTGACATTCCAACCAACTATAGGATGTTGTTAAGTTAAAGCTTCTGCAGAGATCTTGGTGGTGTAATGCAGTTAGATTGGTTGTCTGCAACTATTCTTGTGAAGGAAGGCAAAATAAAGATAAACCTGAACCCAAATCCCAGTTCATGGAGGTGAAAATCCTAAATTCCCTAGCCCAAACTCTATATCAAAAAATGGGTCTTGGTAATTATGTAACGTTGTCAAAGATAGGAATTGAAGACTAGAACATTGCTTGTTCTAAAAAGAGACTGACAAAGGATACAAAGTTATGGACAATGCATTTACATGGGGGTTGTTTAGCTGTAGGTTCAAAAGAAGGGAAAATGATCATCTCCCCTAAAGGATTGATGCAATTGGAATTCACTGAAGCTAAAAAAGAGGCACTTTTTTTAGGCATCAAAAATGTCGAAGACATGGGAATTGAACACCTATGTGTTAAAGGGGATGTGGAGCTGATCGATGAGCCAATCAAAGGATATTTCAAGGTCAGAAAGGATGATCTATGACACTATAGAAATCAGATGTGGAACATGATTGATTGGTTTGAAGAGTTCGAAAAGAGAGACATCCCAAAGATTGACAATAGAGACATCCCGAAGATGAACGACAACAAAGTTGGTGACTCAGTGATACCTGCTTCCTTCCTTGTGCCATATTTTGAGTTTTGTTAAGGTGCCTCTACCTAGATGTATGAAGATATGAGAATCTGCATCCCAGAATATTTCTCTCCTGCAATACCCAAGAGAAGAGAAGTAAAGCCTTTTAGGCAGAAATCACATCGTTCAGAGTTAGTAAATTTTTCTTTATGTTTTCATGATGTGTTTCTCCTTTTCATGATGTGTTCGTGATGTTGTGTTTCCCCTTTTCGTAATAGTTTCATCGTGTTTTAGGTGTTTTTTTAGGGAAGACCAACTATTAGGTGATTCTAGGAAGTCCTGTCATAGGTGACTTAGGGAAAATCTTGCAATAGGTGATTAGGAAATGATGCTTACTCTGATGCCCAATGGATAAGGCACTGGTCTATGCTTAAAAATTTAGAGATTCTTTAAATCCTATGTCGTAAGTATCCGCCATGGTCCCCAGATAGAGCCAAATGTTGTACCCCAAATTAAAAATTTTGCTACACTTAGGCATTTTGTAGAAATGGTTAAAAGTCTTGTTGAAATTGTCAAAAAAGGTCAAAATTGGGGTTTGGATGTCTTACATGAGGGTCAAAAATTTGAAAATTTGAAAATATAATGATCTGGGTATGCTTAGAGTGACCAAGTCTACAAAACCCAGATCTTAGTTTTTTTGACCCTAAATTTTAGGAAAATTTCTATGTTTGGAAACTGTCTAAAAATAAAACTTTTTTTGGGTTTCTTTTGAAATGGATGATGGAATTTTTTTTCTAAAAATAGAAAGTCTGGCTGTTAGGGTTCAAACTGATTTTGATTGGTCAAAAATACTTCCTGATCGGGATGGTGCAGTCAGAATCTCAAAAAGATAAGTTTTGCTCTAGTGGGTCTATTTTTATTTTTTAGAAGCTTTTTGGGAGTTTCGAGGCCATTAATGGAGGTCATTCAATTGCCAAGTATCAAATTCAAACATTCAAGCACTCAACAAAAGATAAAAATGATGGATGTGCACACAAAACGAAGAATGGAGAATGGCAGTTGAAGAATCTTGAAAATTGAGGAAAAATGGTTAAGTCTGGAAACTTCAAGCGCCCCAGCTCAGTCTAGGTGCCTAAACCCCCATGCCTTAAAAAAATTTCATCACCGGAGAGCAAGGTAAAGGCAAGCACGTCAAACAAAGGAGGAAACTAAAAATTGCAAAATAAAAACTAAGTCTGCTAGCCATGGGCACCCCAGAAGGAGATAAGCACCCAAATTTTGAAGGCATCAAATGATGAAATTAAAGTTTGTGCTCCTATACAATGTTGCTCAAAATATTCTTAGCTCCATAGTGAGTCCAACAATGCAATCATCAGATCACCCAATCATCCTGAAACTCAAATTGTTTGAAGGAGTTATGATAGAGTGGTAGGATGGAAACCATGAAAATATTAGAAAATAATCTAAGTTTGGGAACTCTGGGCGCCCCAGGTGGCTAGGGGTGCCCAACCTTTTGGAAGACTAATCCAACAATTAGGGTTTGAAAATATGCTCATTGTCTTCAGGATTCTGCCAGCTTTGCAGTGGATTTCTTCATCAGAATATCAAACTTGTTAATCATCAGCACATCCAGATCAAATGGAAGGTATAACATGAAGGTCAAAAATTTGAAGGTTGAAAATAAAGCAAAAATGTCTAAGTCTAGTAATGGTGGGCACCCTAGAAGGAGAAGGGAGCCCAAGCTTTTGAGGGCCTAAATGAGAGAATTTGCAGTTGAAGCCTCCAACATGACTTCTTCAAATTTGAAGCAACTCTCCAACGAAACCATCAACAAGTCCATCAAAGTTGATAATCGCCAGATATCGAAGGTGGAACAGAGGGAGAAACATGGGCAAAAGGAAAAAAGTCAAAAGCAAGTTGAAAATCTTAGAATAAAATCTAACTCTAGAGGAGTTGGGTGCCCCAGGTAGCTAGAGGCGCCCAAGCTTTTGACCCTCAAGATTCAACTTTCAAGAAATATCATTCTTAGGAGACCCCCTTCAGAATCCTCCAAGCTATCCAACAAGCCCAACCATCAGTTCGTCAAACCTCTAGATCATCTAGAATTGAGAATTCATCAAAGGATCAAAAAGCAAGTGTAAAAGTCAAAAATCCAAAAAAGAGAATAAGTTTGAATAATATGGGTGCCCCAGGTAGCTAGGGGCGCCCAAGCTTTTGAGGCCCCAAACCAAATTTTCAGGTGACGTTGCATCCACAGTACCCTCCTCAGAATTCAATGAGCTATTTAGCGAATCTAACACAAAGATCGTCGGGATAGTCTAGCTCCCAGAACTACAAATTCATTAGGAGATGAGAAAATATAGAAAGTTGAAATTTTAAGAAAAATGACTAACACTGGTGATCATGGGCGCCCCAGATAGCTAGGGGCGCCCAACTTTTTGAGGGGTCAAATAATGTTTTTTATGCAAAGTTGTCTCCAAGATAATCTTCTCAAAATTAGTTAGGCCCTGCAATGGATCACTTCGTTAGTTCATAGGATCCTTCAAGCATCCAAAAATCAAAGTCAAACGGAGGTCAAAGTCAAGCAAAAAGTTGAAATTTTAAGAAAATTGGCTAAGTCTAGAGAGGAAAAGCACCCTAGGAGAAGATTGGCACCCAAGGCTCAATGCCTTAGTCAAAATTTCCAATTTTTATCTTTCAACATCAAAAAGTGTCCAAGTTTGATGCATCTGCTCAGGATTGGCTTCGAGAAGTTTTAAAGCAAAAAGAAAGCAAATTTTCTTAAACCTCAACTTATTTAAGAGAGCTTTTGTCTTTCATGATTCATTTTTGCAGGTTGGCATTTAGAGAAAGAAGATTTCCCCTTTTCTCTCAATGAAGATTTGAAGACTCAAATGACATGCTTTTTTGGTGTTCTTCGTGGTTTTGAGATTAGTGAGCAAGGAGGAATGCTTTTTTGTGCTCCAAACTTATAGGTTGTTGCTTTTTCAAAATAACTACTCAGCTTTTTCCGTTTCTGAGCACATGGGTCTCTATGCTTTTCATCCTCTTGAACATTGAGAATTTTTTTCCTCTTCTAGAAAATGTTTTTTGGCCACTTTTTCAGGATGGATTTAGCTTTTTCAGTTTTTGAGCAGCTGGGTTTCTCCGGAACGTGATTTTCTACAAAACCAAGGTCCCAAATGTTTTTTTGAGAAATTGCTTTTTCAAGGCAAATCAACATTCTATTTTCAACAACACTCTCCACTTAAATTCAAGAAACAAATAAGATTTTTGGTAGATATGGACGAGATTTAAAGCAACAGTCATCTAGAGGCTTTCTTAGGTGGTTAGATGTTTATTTTGTTTTAGTTTTAGAAATTAATCTTACATGTTGGCTAGTCTTATTTGTAAAAGCAAGGATATTTTAGGCTTCCCTACTCCTTTTCTTGTGTATAAATAAGGGAAACCTTGCCCATAATTTTCTTAACTGTACTTGTGATAACAAATTGTTGAGCCTATTTTTCCTGTAAGTTGTTGTTTAGTTGTTATTCACTTTGTTAAGAGCAAGTTTGCAAGTCTTTTTTAGCTGCAAGTTCTTGTTCAGTGTATGTATCTTGTGTAATATTTTGTTCTTGAGATTTGAGAAATAAAGTCTTGTGCCTACTTTTCCCTGATATAATGTCTCAAATTTCCGTTCTATGTTTTATGCTTATGTGATCTCCATTTCAGCTTGCATTGAAAGCAAGTAGATGTACGTTGGAAGAATAGTTTATCTAAGTATTTTTTCAAAGAATCAAACTTTGTTCATTTCTAACTCTCTTGCTTTGCATTTACTCGAGAAGTTAGAAATGTCTTTAGAGTAGGCTTAGTCGTAGTTGAAATTCCAAAACATAAAATCTCAGTTATGGTGCTTGAGTTTTATAACCTTGTGCTCTTCGTTGAACAAAAGGATAGGAAAATTAGTTTTAATTTACTTTCTTAAACAACATCAGGAAAGAGGGAGCTTCCCCTCCTAATTTCAAGAGCAATTTATCTGTGCATAGCTATGTGTTTCTAATCTGCATTCCAGAGGTGTGAATTAAAATGCCAACAAGAAATAATGCCAATAGGATCAATTGTAGGAAGCATGTTCTATGTTTCATTCATTGACATGGTTTCTCTTGCAAGACGTAGATAGATACTTCTTAAATACCAAGGATGACAGATTTAGTAGGTTTTAAGAGTTTAAAGATTCAGTGAACTTACCATGCACAAATTAGAATGTATGTTCTCTAACTAAATCAGTTTAAAAATTTAAACATCTAGGTGAAAATTTAATCATGTTTTTGATGTTGACACACAACTATACATGTACATATATATGTATGTATGTATATATACATGTATGTAACATGTATATATATGCATACATACATATATGTACATGCATACATATGTATACATATGTATACATGTACATAGACACATACATACATAAATGTATATATACATGTACATATATATCACACATGAATAAACCCTTACTAGTAGTTTTGGGTACATGAATAAACTATTATGTATGTATATATATATATCACACATGTATATATCAACAAATTTGTTTTTAAGGCAAGGTGTCATTTTCTTATATGCTTTTAAATTAGAAAACCATAATAAATCTCATTGTCCTATACATACATACATGCATACATATACACATTTACATACAAACATACATACATACATATATGTATGTACATATAGATGTATACATACATACATATATACATAGATATACATATATACATATCAACAAATTTGTTTTTAAGACAAGGTTCCATTTTCTTAAATATGCTTTTATTTTCATATATATCTAATTACACTTTGGCTACTATAAAACTTCAAGGCATAAAATTACTTCCATTTTCTTTTTATCCACAATGTTTTTACTATCAGTTTCTCATTCATGTTTACTTTTGAGTGATGATGAGGAACATAAAAGTAAGACCACCCAAACAAAGTATTAGAATGTGACTGCACCAATGGATATAGCTTGCAATAGTCAAATAAATTAAAGGTCCAAGTACACACACACACACACAAACACACACACACACACACATATATATATATACACGACAAGCACACATATATAAGCATATGTATGTGATTCTATGGATAATGAAATCATCCTATATACTTCTATGCAATCGTTTACCAAGTCAATAAATACATCAAAGATAACATGTTGGAAGGTGGTTGGTACATTATAGAGTCGAAATGGTAGAACTCTCTACATGGAAGTTCCCTAGGGGAAAGTGAGTGTATTCTTATCCTATTCTTCTAAAGCTACCTATATTTTATTTTATGGACACTAAATCCATAGAGGAAGGAAAGGTATATTTTCCTTACCAAGTTATCCAATACCTAGTTAATGAAAGATAAGGGAAAATATTCCTTGTAGGTTGTTTTATTGATTTCCCTATTCCACACAAACTCACTATTTACTACCCTTTTTTAGAAAAAAAAGTGGTGACATTCATTGTTTGAGATTTGATAGATAAATAAATTACCTTCAAAAGCTTCTTTATTTTATCTTTTTTAATTTCTTTGAGTGCTAAATTTAGTCCACATTTTGGAGGCCTTGTAATGACTCTCACACCCTCTATGAAAATATGAAAATTATATATTTTCAAGTGAATTTATTTCATGTCCTTGTAATCCAAGCAAAGTTTTTGTATGGGAAATTAGAATGTCAAATAATTTAAGTTCTTACTAATCTTATAACTAATTTTTTTTTGGTTTTGTCCCTATATGGATTGAATGGATCATTTTATATTCAATCATCATCAAGTTTAATTGGAAATGATGAGGTTGTAACATGTACTTTTAGAAAATAGTTTTTTGAGTGACATGTTATGAATAAAAATCCATTTATACTATGTGGAGAATTTTGAAGGTTTTTTAGCCCCTAAAATAAAATTATCTGATTCTCAATATGAAAGTTATTGTGCAAATGTAATTCAAAAAAATTTTGTGTTTATTTTCTTGAATAGCATAAACTGTTGACATACTTAAATGAATTTACTATATTAGGTCTATAAAGCACTTGATCTTATTAAAGCAAAAGGAGGAAAAATTTCCAAGGAACCAGGGCTAGTAAAAGGAGGCAAACCAGGTAAGTAGCAATATCAATTTAGTAAATACCTTGATAAAGGAATAGAGCTTGAAGGTATAGAAGAAATGTACAAGAAGGTGCATGCTGCCATCCATGCATAAATATTCAAACTATATTGCTTGACTAATTTTTTTTTCCAGATTGCATGTCTTAAAACAAATTTTCTAATATATAGTTTAGTAAATGTACCTTGATAAAGGAATAGAGCCTGAAGATATAGAAGAAGTGTACAAGAAGGCGCATGCTACCATTAAGTCCATTAAGTGATGAAGTGCGAAAATACTCAAACTTTATTGCCTAACTTAAAATTAAATTTCCAAATTGCTTGTCTTAAACATAAATTTGCAATGTGTGGATGAACACTAAAATTGGGTTAAATAAGAGTTTATTCAAGTACCCAAAACTGTAAATAGGCATTTATTCTTGTACCCACTATAAAAAAGGGTTTATTAATGTACACAAAACTGTAAATAGAGTTTATTCATGTACCTAAAACTATAAATAACTTGGTTTATTCGTGTAACTAAAACTATAAATAATGATTTATTCGTGTACCTAAAACTGTAAATAAGGGTTTATTTGTGTACCCAAAACTGCAAATAAAGGATATTCGTGTACCCAAAACTATAATAAGGGTTTATTCGTGTACCCAAAACTTGATATCAAAGTTACATGGGTTCATGTCAAAACCAAATATCACGTATCATTCCATCTTTTTAACAACAAAATTTCACAAAGCACTACAAAATTTCACAATGCACTTGAAAAACCACATGTTTTATTCACAAAAATGTAAGCATTCATATGGCAACAAGATGTGTGCCTATTATTTAACTATAGTTGTCAGTAAATCCTTACAACACTAAAACCATAACACAAACGCCAAACTTCCCGCCAAGACCACAAACATAATTTTTTGAGCAAGAGGAATAAAAATGTGAAGAACATGTATTTGGGTTGTCTTTTATAATCACTTCAAAACCCCTGCTCGACCGACCAAGACTCATTCTCACTGCTTTCGCTCGAACATGCAAAATGAGCGGGGCCACATTTTTTGATTTTATCATCCTTGATTCTAGTCGAGCACTATTCGATTGGTAGAGTTTTGGCCAAAAATATACCCACCAAAGACGTATTGCCACATTGGCACCATCTCACTGCCACATGGTTTTTGTCAAAACTCTCTCGACTAAACACTGTCTGATCAGAAACGGTTTACTCAGAACCGTTTAGTTGGTTGAAAGTGTGAGATAACTTTCTACTTTTACCCCAAGATTGACTTTAAAGAAAAAATTAATGTGTAACTCTAATTTTGATCAAGAACATAGTTAAGAAAAAAAAAGGTACAAAATTTCTAAATAAATAAAACCATAATAATGCACAATGTAAATCATAAAAAGTGTTTAAACCATAATAATGAGTATAAAAAGTGTTCAAACCATAATAATGTATGAATGTGATGTAAATCATAACAAGTAAACTCAAACCATAATAATGTGATGTAAATCATAACTGTTTGACATAATAAGAGTTCAAACCATAATATTGTAAAACATATAAAACAACTCAAATAGAAGGGTATCTAGTATGAATAGAATCATTTGATCCCTGCCCCAATATCTCTCTTGATCCATGCCTTGATCTTGACTATCTTGATCCCTCTCCTGATCCAAGCTACCTTGATCCATGTCCTAATCCAACCAGTCCTGATCCCTCTCTTGTGCCCCATACCAAGACCTACACAAGTTCAAGCACATGTAATTTTTAATTTAATACACACATGTACATAGTTATTCAATGTGTTCAAATGTACATCAAGTAATTCAAATTTTTATTATTTAAATGTACCTTAGCTATATAATGCATGGGGTCACCATCATGCTCTAAATTTCCAACCTCTGAAAAATCACCATATTGTTGGAAATTTTCAAATACATGATTTCAATTAGGAGTTACTTCACTACTTTAAAATTAATTTTATTTAAAATATATTTACACATGAATTTTTAGAACACAATTTATATATTTAAATTATTCAAGTACTTGTTGTATATCATTGAGGGCTCTACCAATCCGATTGATATCACAAGAGGGAAAAGACACCTTGGGGCCCACATTTGTTGTTGGTACAACTGTATCTATGCATAAGGAAGTGCACTATATGCTCCACGAACAAGATCAGGTGGTGTAACCTCATTGTGATCTGTAGCATGCTGAGGACCTAGACAAGGTGCAAGATTAATAGAAACATGTTGCATATGGGAGCCTGCAGGATGGTGTGGAATGTCCTATGAAGCTACCACTTCTTGGATCCTATGTGCAGTAGGATGTTGACGTCTAATAAGGGTTGGTACCTAATCAAAAGGGATCCCATGCTCCTCACTAATGAACTAGTAAGCTCCTAGCAAATTAGTAAGGGAGACTGCACACACATTATGCATAGTCATGTCACTCATATGGGCAACATCTGATGGTGATGGTAGATCGACACAAATAAATGGATCATAAGTAGTAGATGTAGCCTCGATAGGAAGGCTAATCCGTGGATGTAATAAGTATTTACCAATGCGATCAGATGGCATCTGATCAATTTGTGTGGTAATGGTGGAAATACTATAAAAAATCTGAGATCTGGTATCCCCTGCTATTGTATCCCTTACCACTACTAATTCCAAACATTATGGTAGAACCAAAATGTTTGGACCAACTAATGCCCTCTTGTTCATGAGCGGTGGAAAATAAGGACATCTATACTGAGCTTTGTCAAAAAACCTGCCTCTACCCAGTCCAACATGCTTAGGAAAAGATGTGTAGTCCACATCTAATTGTAAATGAAACTGTGCATATAACTGTTTGACAAAATAAAGTGGCATCTCATCATTGTGAGGCCATCTATGATGAGTTTCCAACAATCTAGGATATATGAATGGAACAACAAGATGATCTACACACCTAGTCACTATATATCTTCTAATTATATCCTTTCCCTTATAAAAAGGGAACATGCCATTCAAATTATCTTGTGAAACTAATTTACTCATAGATCTCCATTTCTTTGTACCAATAACACTCTTGGCAACAGATAAATAAAATTGCTCAATGCTAAGATCATCATGAGGATTGTATGATCGAGTGGTCCCAATCATATGTAGTATCTCATCCCTAATATTCACTAATTTGTCTCTATTAGCCATATTGGGAGAGTTGTGAATTGTTTGACCTAAACATCTTAAGGAATTTTCCGATCTCCCAATACTCTCCTCATATAAATTCAATCTAGCCTGAGCATGACGCTCAGACTAAGGAGAATGGTGAGATGCTTGATTGTCACCCATATATATATGTACATAAATAAAGAGATCTACATATATCATTAAAACAAAATATTTAAATTACAAATTTATCAAGTTTCAAAACTAAAACATATATTTGAATTACAAATTTATCAAGTTTCAAAACTCAAACATTTTTAAATTGCAAATTTGTCAAGTTTCTAAACTAAAACATTTTTAACTTTATATCTAATGAAATAGAAATTTATCTCTATGAAATAGAACCTTCTACAACTTAGAACAACATAAGAAATGACAACTCTAAAGAGACAATGAGAAAACAATACATGAAGGTGCACAATATATACAATATTGAAGAAGGTTATATGACCAACCCATATGATTCTTTAGTTACCAAAATATATGCCTATTACAACACAAGTTATAGAGGTTAGAGAAGGAAACCAAGTTACAAGTTACAAGGTGAACCAATCTTAGTCCAAACCAATTTTAGTCCAAGGTTGTTGCTTTCTCAAGCAAGGAGCATTTGGATGTGTGAGGACTAATGCCAATAGGATCAATTGTAGGAAGCATGTTCTATGTTTCTTTCATTGACATGATTTCTCTTGCAAGACATGGATAGATACTTCTTAAATACCAAGGATGACATATTTAGTACGTTTTAAGAATTCAAAGCATTAGTGAACTTACCATGCACAAATTAGCATGTATGTTCTCTACCTAAATTAGTTTAAAAATTTAAACATCTAGGTAAACATTTAATCATGTTTTTTATGTTGACAAAAAAATATACATATACATAAATACATGTACATATAATGTATATATACTGTTGGATCTCAGTTGTGTTTATGGTTTGTCCTTGATGTCAAAATCCCTTTCAATTGATTCTACTTGTTGACAGTTTCAGATTGGTTTCTCATGCTTTATCTTGATATAGTTTTTTCTAATGGTATTGGTTGTTTCTCTTTCTGGCTTACACTTATCGGTGTGAGAATGGCAAGGTCTCCCCGATCCATTTTGGAATGTCTGTGTTGCCTTTCGATAAGACATTTATGATGTCATAATGATTTGATTTTACATACAGGCAGCTTTCCGTGTGACATTCATTGTGGTCTTAGCGACATAAGAAGAGTCTATCGGCATGAGGTTTGTTCACCGCTGAGAGGTCTTACCGAATGAGTTGGGTCTCGCCGACTAATACATGAGGTGGTGCATCGGCGTAAGATATCTCTATCGGCAAGAGTTGTGGCGTCGTTATATGGTCTTGGCGAATTCGATTTGTTACACCAACCGAAAACATAAAGGTGGTCTCTTCAGTAAGAGCTAGGGTTTTCAGCGAGAGGTCTCGGCGAGTGACCTTCGGTCTCACCGAAGGAACACAAAAGAACTTGGTCGGCATAGGATCTATCTTGTCTCAGCAACTCAGTGAATAAAGTTTTTTCGGTATGACAAAGTTTTCTCCAAGAGGTCTCCCTGAAGGTTGTATGTTACAACGATAGTGAATGAAACTAAAGGGCATCTCGGTAAGAAGTTTCCTCATGTCTCAGTGAAAGAATAATATACTAAGGAAGTCCATCGGCGTAGCATTTTGTATTCGATATGTCTTCTCTCCGAATCTGAATTGAATGTCTGGAAACGTTAAAGTTGCCTTCGGCATAACGTGTCATCGATGGAAATAAAAAGGTTTAGGGCAAACTTTTTGAGCTTATTCTTTTTGGCTAGGTATCAAACCCTAGCCTGGCCGCCATCATGAGTGTTTATGTTTTTGTTGTTGCTGACTGTAACGGTTCTTACAGAGGTTTATGGAAGGTTTTTTTTTTTTTTGGTGCATTTCTAACTGGAAGCTCGACAGTGGATAATGGAGCCATGGGAGTTACAGATCTGTCTGGTATTTTTATTTATGTGTTTCATACTTCGCATATTAATTTATTATCACCATTTTTCTTAACTACTCTCTGCATCTCAGTCAATATGATGCCTTGACTGAGTATTGTCATTCATGCATTAGAGGTTATGATTTTCTGTGTTGGACAATTGTGCTTTTTATGCAGAAAAATGAACTCATTCGTTACAAATTTGTTGAGAACGACTCTTAGCTAGGTTGGTTGTTCTGCCATTACTCCTGAAGACAGTTGCCTATCTAGCATGTAAATCAAGATGTATATATAGAAGCAGAAAACTTAGATTTTTGTTCGACTGTTGATGTAATTTTGAGATTATCATTCCTTGGCTATATGAAAATATATGGATAAAACTCTGCAATAAAATCTGTATAACAAGATGCAGAGATTGTGAGTTTCTTCTCTATGAGGTATTTTAGGGATTCAGTTATTGAATCTTTAAGGTATTATGTAGATGAGAAAACAGAGAGATATGTGCTTAACTGAAAATAGAGAAATTCTCTGAGTTATTATTATTGTTCAAAACATAATTTGAGGGGTTGGTACTCCTTGAGATAGATATCTCTAAATGAGGGGTTGGTGCTCCTTGAGTGGGTGCTCAAAAATCAGCCTATAAGGCATTGTGAACAGTTGATTATAAGATTAAGCTAGGAAGGCATTTAGGGAGTGGTTTTTATACCCCAGGAGGGTTTTCCACTTGGAAAAATATTGTGCCTCTTTGTTCTTCTATGTTTTCTTTGTTTTACTATGCTATTGTTTCAGTTCACTGTTGAGTTATTATTGTTCTCAAATCTATTTATGAATGATTACATTCAACTCATGAATGCTTTAATTAGAGTGATATTGAGATCAAATCTGAGCTGTGTGTTTGAATATTTAAAAAATTGGTCAAATAGTTAAGACTCTGATTCACCCCCCCTCTCAGTGTCATTTTAACTCCAACAATTGGTATCAGAGCATAGGGTCCTCTAATTGGTTTAATTACCTTGGACTGATCTTGGTCTTGGAGTTTGTTTTTAATGGCACATTCTCAAGACGGTGCCTCTGTAACTAGAGCTCCATTATTTGATGGAACAAATTATGTGTTATGGAGAATAAGAATGGAAGCTTTTCTTGTTTCTTTTGATGTTGATGTTTGGAGCATTGTTTTAGAATATTACAATGTACCAGCCACTATTCCCACTGATGCTGCTGAGAAAAAGAAGTATGAAACAAATGCCAGAGCTAAGCATGCCATCTTGTGTGGATTAACTAAAGATGTGTTCATTAAAGTCATGCATTGCAAATCTGCTCATGGAATCTGGGAAAAAATTGAAACTAAATATCAAGGGAATGAGAAAGTCAAACTATCAAAAATCATTACTCTCAAACATCAGTTTGAGGAGTTGAAAATGAAGGATGATGAGAAAGTGGCTGAATATTTCTTAAGAGTTGATGAAGTTGTCAATGGAATGAAAGTTCTAGGTCAAGAGGTTAATGAATTTGATGTGGTCACAAAAGTTGTTAGGTCCTTACCATTTAAATTTGAATCTAAGGTTTCAGCTCTAGAAGAAAAGAAACACTTTGATAAGCTTACCTTAGACAACCTGCAAGGAATACTTACTGCTTATGAAATGAGAACTAGCAAAAACAATTCAACATGAAAAGAAACTGCCTTTAATTCTGAAAAGAAAGAAAAAGTCGATGTCAGTGAATCAGAGTTCTCTAATTCTAAAGAATCTCATTTTGTTAGAAGATTTAAAAAGGGGTCAAGAAAATATAAGGGAAAACTTCCATTTAAATGTTTTAACTGTGGAAAAATAGGTCACTTTGCTGCAAAGTGTCCCTATGATGATCAAATTTATGACAATGAGACAACTAAAATACAGCCTAAGAAGAAGGCTTTCAAACCTAAACAAAACTTCAATTTTAAAAAGAAGAAAAGTCTGTTTAGTAAGGATGAATCTGATATTGAGTCTCAAGACTCATCAACTGATGAAGTTGAAACTTTGTTCATGGCTGAAATTACTCAGCAAAATGATTCTAATACCATTGACACTGAAGAAGGTGAAATAGATCTTGAAAGTGAGCTGAAATGTGCTCTTCAAGAGGTCAGAAAACTCAAAAAACAAGTTCTTACTCAAGACCATAAACCAGATCAAGAATTGATCTCTCTGAAAAACTCAGCTTGAAGAAGCTAAAAGAGCTGAAGTCTATCTTAGAGAGACTGTAAGCTGCAAAGATCATGAAATTCAAAAACTGGAACAAGAAGTAGTCCTTCTTAGGAAGGAAATTGAAAAATATGAAAGCACTCTAAAACTAAATGAGATGCTCAACAAAAAAAAGGTGTATAAAGATAAATTTGGTGTTGGTTTTGAAAAGGGTGAATGCTCATCTAACAAAGCAAAACAAAACCCCTCTTCTGAAGTCAAAAATTCAGGTTCAAATCACTCAAAATCTGGTAAGGATCATGCTAAGTTTTTTAGAGGTAACAGACCTTCATATAATGTCAATTCTTTTTTCTATGGTTATTGCTTTTTCTACAACAAATTTGGTCATAAGGTGAGCACTTGTAGGCTTATGAATTCTAGAATACCCAGGTTTGGTCTTAGGCAACACTATGGTTTTGTTAGACAAACCAGATGTTTTAAATGCAATACTTTGGGACATTCTGTCAAACAGTGCAAAACTGATCTGCAATCAAAATAATAGAAAATTAAAAAGGTTTGGAAACCTAAGGCTATCAACAACTTTGAGCAAACTATGTTGGTTCAAATTGCTTTTCATTCCAAGAAAAAGGACTTATGGGTCTTGGACAGTGGATGTTCTAACCATATGACTGGCGATAAGGACAAGTTTATAAAACTTGAAGATTATGTAGGTGGATATGTCAAGTTTGGTGATAATTCTGGTATTTAAATTAAAGGTAGAGGTTCACTTCTTCTGAATGAAGACACTCCTATCTATAATGTGTACTATGTGGAAGCTCTCAAGCACAATCTTCTAAGTGTTAGTCAAATATGTGATAGTGGTTATCATGTTCTTTTTAATTCGCAGGGATGTGAGATTAAGAACAAACTTGGAAAGGTTGTTGCAGCTGGAAGGAGGACAAAAGGAAATGTGTACAATCTTCTTGACTCATCATGCAATGACAATAATCAAGGTATGTGTCTAATGGGCCAAATTGAAGAGAGTTGGTTATGGCATAAAAGATTAGGACACATAAACTTTGAAAATCTGGTTAGAATCAGTAAGAATCAAAATGTTAGAGGTTTACCAATTCTTAACAAGCCAAAAAATTCTATGTGCAAAGAATGCTTAAGTGGTAAACAAACTAAAATCAGCTTCAAGACAAAAGAACATTCTTCTTCAAAACCTTTACAGCTTGTGCATACTGATTTATGTGGACCAACTAGAACAAGGTCTATTAATGGTGAAAAATACTTTATGCTTTTTGTAGATGATTATACTAGAATGGTTTGGGTCACATTTCTTAAGCACAAATCAGAAGCCTTTGAAAGGTTCAAAATCTTTCGTAACATGGTTGAAAAGGAATCTGATCTGAAACTCAAATGCCTTCGATTAGAAAAAGGAGGTGAGTTCACCTCTCAAGAGTTTATTGATTACTGTGAACACGGTATTAAAAGGCAGTATGCTGCAACTAAAACACCTCAACAAAATGGGGTAGTTGAACGTAAAAACAGAACTGTAAAAGAAATGGTTAGAACCATGCTAGATGAAGCTAAGTTGTCTCATATGTATTGGAAAGAAGCTGTTCATACAATTGTATACATTTTGAATAGAGTGTAGCTTAGGGTGAAATCTAAACACACTCCTTATGAATTGTGGTATGGAAAAACTGCTTCTGTCAAATACTTTAAAATTTTTGGAAGTGTTTTATCAAAAAGGATGATGATAATCTTGGAAGTTTTCAATCCAAAAGTGATGAGGGTATCTTTTTGGGATACTCAACTCACAACAAAGCTTATAAATGTCTCAACAAAAGGCTTAATAAGATTGTTGAAGTTGTTAATGTAAAATTTGATGAAAGACCACATTTGAATGCTGAATCTTTGCAAAATAATGAGGAAGAAGAATTTGAATTTGAAATAATTTATAAAGGAGCTGGAACAACAAAGTCTACTGCTAAATTAACAAGCCCTAAAAATGAAAATGCAAGTCCTGAAAAGGTTGCATCAAATGCTCCTTCGAAAACTCTAGCTATATACCACCCCAAAGATCAGATTATTGGGGATAAAAATGCAGGAGTTCAAACTAGAAGAAAGGCTGTAGAATCTGATGAAAAGGCACAAATTGCTTTCTGTCTAGTTACTTAGTTTGAGCCTAAATTTTTTAATGAAGCTCTCACAGAATCATGTTGGCTTAATGCTATGTAGGAAGAAATTGATCAGATTGAGAAAAATCAGACTTGGGAGTTAGTCCCAAGACCAGATGACAAGAATGTCATTGGAGGCAAATGGATATACAGAAACAAGGTGAATGAAAATGGTAATGTTATTCACAACAAAGCAAGATTTGTCTGCAAAGGCTATGCTCAACAAGAAGGTATTGATTTTGGTGAAACCTTTGCACCTGTTGCTAGACTAGAATCTATCTGAATATTCTTGGTTTATTCTGTTCACAAAAAACTTTACTATTTATCAAATGGATGTCAAAACTGCTTTTTTGAATGGCTATTTAGATGAAGAGGTCTATGTTGAACAGCCTGAAGGATTTATATGCAAAGAAAATCCTAACCATGTTTACAGGTTGAAAAAGGCTCTCTATGGCTTAAAACAAGCACCTAGAGCTTGGTACTCTAGGCTGGACAGTCACTTAATTTCTAATGGATTTGTCAGAGGAGGTGTAGACAGTAATCTTTATGTTAAAACTGAAGGTTCTGATATTTTAGTTGTTGAAATTTACGTTGATGATACTATCTCTGGCTGCAATAATGTCACTTTGAGTAAAAAATTCTCTCAGATAATGGAATCTGAGTTTGAAATGTCAATGTTAGGAGAATTAAACTTCTTTCTGGGTCTTCAAATCTCTCAATGTGAGAATGGAATATTTCTTTCTCAATCTGAATATGCTAGAGAGATGCTTAAGAAATTTCAGATGGATGAATGCCATCCAGTTAGCACTCCAATGGTTATTGGTTGCAAACTTACTAAGGTTGATGATTCTCTTGATACAAATCAAATGGAATATAGATCAATGATCGACAGTCTCTTATATTTAACTGCCACTAGACCTGACATTATACAAGTAGTTTGCACTGTTGCACATTTTCAAGCATCACCTAAAGACTCTCATGTTACTGCTGTTAAACAGATTTTTAGATACATTCAGGGAACTCTTGATTATGGTCTTTGGTATCCTAGGAGCAATGATTTCTCTTTGATTTCTTATACTGATGCTGACTGGGCTGGTTGTTTGGATGATAGGAAAAGCACCAGTGGTGTTGCATTCTTTCTTGGTGATCATTTAGTGGCATGGCATAGGAAGAAACAAGTATCTATTTCTCTCTACTGCTGAAGCAGAATACATTGCTACCACTTCATGCTGTACTCAAGTTCTGTGGATGAGTCAGACTCTTTCAGATATGGGTATTGATTTTTCTAAACCTCTTTCCATTCTTTGTGATAACACTAGTGCGATAAATATTTCAAAAAATACTGTTATGCACTCTCGCACGAAACATATTGCTATTAAGTTTCATTTTCTGCGAGAAAAGGTACTGGCTAATGATGTCTACTTACAGTTTGTTGGTTCACAAGATCAGGTGGCAAATATTTTTACTAATCCCTTAGCAAAAGAGCTATTTGAAAGACTGAGACTTCGATTGGGAGTTATCTCTCAATCATTACTTCACTGAATCTCCAAGCTACTGCTTAGGGGGAGCAAATTAAATATTTTCATTCACTTACAACTCTCCTACAATTTTGGTTGCTGCACTACTACTCTTTTTTTTGCAGCTGTTTCTCATGATATTTTGGTTGGCTTCTCGATTGCGTTTCATGGCAATGCACATTCTTCTCTTCTATTCTTTTTCATTGAGGCAAAAAGGGGGAGAGTCATTTGTGTTTTTCCATCAAGGACAAAGGGGGAGTTTGTTGGATCTTAGTTGTGTTTATGGTTTTTCCTTGATGTCAAAATCCCTTTGAGTTGATTCTACTTGTTGACAGTTTCAGATTGGTTTCTCATGCTTTATCTTGATACAATTTTGTCTAATGGTATTGGTTGTTTCTCTTTCGGGCTTACACTTATCAACGTGAGAATGGCAGGGTCTCCCCGATCCATTTTGAAATGTTTGAGTTGCTTTCGACAAGACATTTATGATGTCATAACGATTTGATTTTACATACACGAAGATTTCAGCATGACATTGATCGTGGTCTAAGTGACAGAAGAAAAGTCTATCAGCATGAGGTTTGTTCACTGTTGAGAGGTCTTACCGAATGAGTCGGGTCTCGCCGACTAATACATGAGGTGGTGCATCGGCGTAAGATATATCTATCGGTGAGAGTTGTGGCATCATTATATGGTCTTGGCGAATTCAATTTGTTACACTGACCGAAAACATAAAGGTGGTCTCTTTGGTAAGAGCTAGAGTTTTCAGCGAGAGGTCTCGGCGAGTGACCTCTGGTCTCGCCAAAGGAACAAAAAAGAACTTGGTCGGCATAGGATCTATCTTGTCTCAACAACTCAGTGAATAAAGTTTTTCGGTATGACAAAGTTTTCTCCAAGAGGTCTCCTCGAAGGTTGTATGTTATAGTGATAGTGAATGAAACTAAAGGGCATCTCGGTAAGAAGTTTCCTCATGTCTCAGTGAAAGAATAATATACTAAGGAAGTCCATCAGCGTAGCATGTTGTATTCAATATGTCTTCTCTCTGAATTTGAATTGAATATCTGGTAACGTTAAAGTTGCCTTTGGCATAATGTGTCATCGATGGAAATAAAAAGGTTTAGGGAAAACTTTTTGAGCTTATTCTTTTTGGCTAGGTATCAAACCCTAGCCTGGCTGCCATCATGAGTGTTTACGTTTCTGTTGTTGCTGACTGTAACAATTCTTACAGAGGTTTATGGAAGGTTTTTTTTTTGGTGCATTTTTGACTGGAAGCTCGACAGTGGATAATGGAGCCATGGGAGTTACAGATCTGTCTGTATTTTTATTTATGTGTTTCATACTACGCATATTAATTTATTATCACCATTTTTCTTAGCTGCTCTCTGCATCTCAATCAATATGATGCCCTGACTGAGTATTGTCATTCATGCATTAGAGGTTATGATTTTTTGTGGTGGACAGTTGTGCTTTTTATGCAGAAAAATGAACTCATTCATTACAGATTTGTTGAGAACGACTCTTAGTTGGGTTGGTTGTTCTGCCATTACTCTTGAAGACAGTTACCTATCTGGCATGTAAATCAAGATGAATATATAGAAGCAGAAAACTTAGTTTTCTGTTCAACTTTTGATGTAATTATGAGATTATCATTCCTTGGCTATATGAAAATATATGGATAAAACTCTGCAATAAAATCTGTATAACAAGATGCAGAGATTGTGAGTTTCTTCTCTATGAGGTATTTTAGGGATTCAGTTATTGAATCTTTAAGGTATTATGTAGATGAGAAAACAAAGAGATATGTGCTTAACTGAAAACAGAGAAATCCTCTGAGTTATTATTATTGTTCAAAACATAATTTGAGGGGTTGGTACTCCTTGAGATAGATATCTCTAAATGAGGGGTTGGTGCTCCTTGAGTGGGTTCTCAAAAATCAACCTATAAGGCATTGTGAACAATTGATTATAAGATTAAGCCAGGAAGGCATTTAGGGAGTGGTTTTTATACCCCAGGAGGGTTTTCCACTCGGAAAAATATTGTGCCTCTTTGTTCTTCTATGTTTTCTCTATTTTACTATGCTGTTGTTGTTTCAGTTCACTGTTGAGTTATTATTGTTCTCAAATTTGTTTATGAATGATTACATTCAATTCATGAATTCTTTAATCAAAGTGATATTGAGATCAAATCTGAGCTGTGTGTTTGAATATTTGAAAAATTGGTCAAATAGTTAAGACTCTGATTCACCCCCCCTCTCAGTGTCATTTTAACTCCAACATATACATATATGTACATACATATATATGTATGTATGTATATATACATGCATGTAACATGTATATATATACATACATACATATATATATGTATGTATGTATGTACAATGTGAATGTATGTACATACATGTGTATGTTGTTGGAGTACAATACCACTGAGAGGGGGGGTGAATCAGTGGTATGAACTTAAATTAATCTTACACAACTTTGAATATGTAGAATGCAAGTTTCAGAACAACTCAATTATCAAGTGTAGCATTATGCAAGCAAAGCTATCTAATTTGAATGAACATAAAGAACATAAGCAGATCACAAAAGCTGAAGACACCATAACACAATGTTTATGAGTGGAAAACCCTTTACAGGGAGATAAAACCACTCAAAAAAGATTTTCTCACTGGCTTAATAAAATCTCATTGATTAAAGAGCCTCACTGGCTAGTTTTATAGCCTCATTGGCTAACCAAGAAACCTAACTGGTTATAGCCTCATTGACTTAAACAAGAAACCTCACTGGAAAAATATAGCCTCATTGGAAAAACCTCCATGGTCTTAATGACCAATATCCAAATGAAAGGAGAGATACAACTTCAGGGGGTTACCCTATTACAATATGCATCAACAACAAAATTCTTTAACATCTTGACTCGCAAACTCTTATGTTCCCTAGACAACAGATTTACAACATCAAAAAGCATGAAGGAAGCTTACAAGAATATCTCCTTATCTCTCTAATGATACAAGGTTCTCCAATGAAAGATGGAGACAAGATAAATTACATATAAAAAAATTATTCTTCCAAAGATACAAGAGTTAGATGAAGGCACAAAATTACATTAAAGATCCTTATCACTCCAATGAACAAGACAAAGCTCTTGAAAGCACACAAACAGTGTTCTACTTCATAAAACAAACTTATGCAGGTAAAATATGACTAGAAAAAATGTTGTCTTGTTGACCCTAGATCATCTTTGTAGATGAATATCCATAGTTGGATATGTTCACTTACAAGAATCCCTTCAAGGTTTTCTTTTGAACTTTGAAACCTTTTGCAAACCTCATTGGTATATAGATTGCACTTCAAACACATAAGATTTGTGATAAAGTTAAAACTTGATAATATAACAAATCTCTTTCTTATTCCTAAGAGATCTTGTTATCAATCAAGGTATATCCCTGCAATCAAACACAATTTTAACCCTGTAGTGAGAATTCATATTCAAACTCACTGGTTTTCACAAACATCCAGTTAAAGGAGTGTCATGAAAAACTTGCTCCATATGCATCCAAATGACACCATCTTTGTATTTTTTTAATAGGATACTCCCTCTCATTCATTAGTATCTACCTGCACATCCTAAAAAAAGAAACCTTTATTCTTCATACAATCAACAACCTTTAACCAAGCATTGTTAAGTCAGTTGCAAAATCGTTAAATAGAGATACAGTGAAATGACTATCAAAATTGCATCTCTTGAGAATGAATGTTAGATTTATTTAAAATTAAACCATTGATCAACATTATCAATTTTAATAATAACCTTCGATCATCGTTGGGCACCAAACATTTAAAAGAAAAACTTTCTCAACTGGTGACCTTAGGATTGAAGGGTCAGTCACTACTCAAGGCAGAGGAAATAAGATTATAGCTTACTTATAGTGAGCTCTGATAGGAGGTCAACTTTAAAACATAAACAAAATCTCCTTTTATGTTGAAGCTCGTCAAGAAAGCAATAAGCCATTCACAATGAAGTGTTAGGGTTTGCATTAGTAAAACCCTTAAACCCTGAAAATTAGCAATATGCTCCAACCATGATAGATTCCACTGTCCATCCATGGAGAATATACTTGTAACATTATTATACCTTCAATCCCAATACAGTCAAGTCAATAAAAGAATCACGATGTTCTTGCATTCACAATCAAATGACAATTTTGTTTATATCAACCCCATGACCATCAACCAACAAGATACTCCAACCTTTGTATACTACTTCAACCCTTGTTCAACCTTTGCGTCACAATGATAATATTTGAAATATATGCATCAAAACCATTAATCAAAGAATCAACATATTCCTACCTTATCTTTGCATGATGAAGCAAACCTACCTTGTCTTGTCTCGATGACCTTTGACATCAATGACAAATAATGCCAACACCAAAAAACTCCCCCTTTTGGCATTGACGTCAACCAACCTTTGCACCTGCACCTAGTTGCTCTTCTCCCCCTTTGACAACAATGAAAAAGGAATTTTGCTGTCAAAAACAATTTCTTCTCCTACAAAAGAGTCCCATAGAGAGACAACATACTCCACTATCAAGCATTCACTGGAACAAATCATGCCACTATCACAAATCGGTATTATATGATCATACTATCCCCCTGTGCCAAACTACCAAACCAACTATGAAGGGCACTAACAGACAAGATGCAAAACAACAAACAGGCTACTTACTCCTCCTGACAATAAGATCTTCATTGAAAGCACCTTGATTCCATATTATCACATCAACATTTTTGGACCAGATAACAAGATCATGCACATCAAGACTTGCAAAAGCTAGTCACCACTATCCCAAGCACAAAAAGATACTATCTCAAGTAACTAGCTCAAACACAAGAATACCATATTAACTTACTATTTACTGCCAAAACAGGGACTGCAAAGATAAACTATTGTCACATGCACATATACTGTCCACTGTTCCCTTGCACTATGCCTCCTTAAAACTATCACTTGCATGCACACTGTCTTATGCAAAAATTATTTCTATTGTCCCCTTTTTCCATCCAAGCAATAAATTCATCAAGAACTATCATCTTGACACTTCATTGTGTGCTGCCATCTCATCAAAGACCATACATTGTCCTTGCACAAAACGTTGTCCTAGTCATAGTCACAGAGTAGCAAACCTTGTCATAGTTTAGCAACTACCAAAAACTAACTTTTGCAAGGAATAAAAACACTATCCAACAACAAGCACTGTTAAAAGAGTGTCTATTCCATTGAAGATCACTTGAACCAAGGAAGAATGATGCTACTTCAACCAAACTCATTAAGATACCCACAAGAGAGAATACAAAAAATATATAAATGCACAACCTCCATACAAATGCAACAACAATCATATTGACTACAAGATTGTCAGCATACTGAATGGACTTAACTGAGACTTGCAACTCTCATATCATTGGCACTTTAAAAAAAATATTATAGTCAAAATAGGGTGATCCCACAATACTAGTTTACACTTTCTCGGAGATCCTAATTTTTGTTGAAATCACAAATTTTTAGAAAATATAATGATTTAAGCCTTGAAAAATTGTATTTAAAGGATTCAAATTGAAGAGGGTTTCATCAAACCACCTTAGATCAAACCCCCTTGGATAGAACCCGGCAAGTTTTAAGCCATACCTATAATAGAGTCTCCTTTACACCCATAAAAATGATGATAAAAAAAACCACTTTTGTTTTATCTTTTGGGGGATCAAATGAATTCATTTAAAATTGATTTTTTTTTGAGTATGTAGTCCTTATTATAAGCTTCCCAAAAATATAATTTTAAATAAATTTAATTTGATTATTATATTTATTTTTTATTTCTTGTGAATGTAGGTTTTTCACTGAAAATCAAGCTCTTTGTTCTGCACATGTTGAAAAATAGCAGATTATCAAAAAAAAAATTGAAAAATATTAGTGCACTAGATATTGATGTCCTTGATCTAGTAAAAAATATTGAATTTCGATACATACAAAAAAAATTATGTTGTATACGGTCTGCCTATGTCTGAATTGTAATTTGTTTGACTTTGAAACTTGATTAAGGAAAAAATATTTAATAAAACACTATGAAACCAAATGAAAGTGCTATATATCATAGTTACAAATCTAAATTCAAAAAAATTAGAATTTTAACCTTCATGGGAAAAAAATTATGTTGTATACGGTGGGCATCACTCCTTAAAAATGGCGTTTATTGAAAAAACTGGTTTTCGAAGGAGATGGAAAAAGAAGTGCAATATGATTCCAAAAAATTTTGAAAAAAAAAATTAGAATCTTCAGACAAAATGTCACAAATTACTAGTTTGCATCATCTTCAAATTCCTCACGGTTTAGCTGATATAGGTGCCCGAAAGTGAAGATCTAGTTAGAAAAAATCAGTTTGGTGTCCAGTTTGGCCAAAAATTGTAAACCAGAATTGCGGGATCACCCAACACTATATCCAAATAACACTACATAAAACCCATGTGTGAGTCAAGTACAATACACAACACTGTCACACTGATCCAAACCTATTTGATAATGTTCCAAACATGCACTATCATTGCAAACACTCAAGTTCAAGTTCATTGTCCCTATATTGCAACACAAGCAAACAAAGTTGTCAACAAATGGTGTTCACTATGAGTGAACACTGTTGACTGTCTAAGCAAATAGTGAAGCACTTCTATACATCACACATTATCTTGACCAACAAACAATAAACAATCTTTGTCACTGTGTTGAAACTTAGTGTTCATTCACCATTCACTGTGAAATGTCATCTCATAAAAAACTGTTCAACCAACTTATTCATCAATGCAGATTGTCAATATGAACAAGATAAATGTATTGTTACCTAAGGACAACACTGACACCATTGAGTTCCATTCAAGAATCGTTGTCATCACTCTTCCACACTACATGTTAAGCAATATCAAATATCAAGCAATGTCAAATGAACAAATGATTCACTGTATCAAAGTAAATAGTGCACTGGTCAATACTTGTAAGAAAAATAGACATGAGAATCATTCGTATTTGAATTTATGAATACTTGTCATTAAATTTCTCAACTGAGAAAGTCATTGCAAGATAGTTAAAGCAATAAGAACAAAAAAATATCATAATCACCAAGCCATTGTTATCAGCCAGAGCAACCTCAAGAAGCCTTGATCAAAGCTATACACCATTTTGCAAGAGCATCAAAACACTACAGACTAACATGGGTATCCTGTATTACTGAACAATCACTGTCCAAAATCTATATCACTGCAAATGGGGTCTAAACAGACATTATGCTATCACACTAATAACCATACCTCTGCATCAAGATACACTAAAGGTCAAGCCTTTAAATTCTATGAAATCTTAGCAGATGCTTTTGAATGCCTCCTTGAACAAACATTTAAGCATAGTGACTGAACCTTACATTGTGAAAACAAAATGTCTTCTTCATAGCATTGCAAAGATCTACTTCACTTGTGTAATAATTATGTATGATGACTATGCAATCAACATCCCATTTCACACTATGACATGCCTTTGTCACGTACAGTTGTCTAGATTGATACCCACTGCCACATAGTGAGTATCTTGTATAGTGCCCCCTCATGACATGTCCTTCATGGAATCTATAGGTCATGTTGTCTTTCTTTGTCATATTGATCACTATATGTCACAACAAGTTGTCCTAGTGTGTCCTTCAATAGTCAACACCACCATATTCCAAATTTTGTCTACACTTGTTTGGAAGAACTCCTAACTTCCTTTTTTTTCTTTTCTTTGAAATGGTTTTGATAGTCTCATCTTCTTGTATTTATTGACTGTCATACTAATGACAATCATAAGGGACTGTCCTGCTATTTGAATCTTCCCTCTAAGTTGTTCTTTAGCATTGGGTTTCTTCTTTATCCCTTGGATGTGCGTCATTGTTGAAGACCTTCTTGTTCACTTGTAAGTTGCCCTCTTGACAAATTATCTATTCTAGTATTTCATGGGTTGTCATATGGATGACTATTGACTATCCTTTATTCATTGCATCCAACATTATGTCATATGCTTCCAATACTGTCATCATATCTATCCTTCCTAACTAAGATATCTACCCTTTGACATTTTTGCATCAACACTATGGAGTGAATGCCATTATGATTGTTATAGAACCTTTTGTGACAATAGACTATTTTTCCTTTCATAGTAGCTTAAGTACCTCAAACCGTTGAAGCATTGACAAACCAAAAAACATAGAATTTTGCTCATCAAGATTACAGGGATAGCATTGGGAAACTTGAACATAGCACTGTTGGAAGATACCTGCAACAAGACTTCTGAAGAGAAAGAATAGAAGCATTATAGCATTTTCAAAGAAACATATGAGATTGTCATTGAAAAATTCAAACAAGAACTATCACCAACTTTAGAACACCAAACCACTGCAAAGATACAACCTCTTTGTTGCTTACTATAGTGTTTGAATGATAAAACCATAAGAATCTCCCCCTAACCTCATGTTTCCCTTTGTGCACTACTAAATGTCACTTGTGCAATATGCACAAGCTTAAATTCATTCTTCACTTTTTCTTGCTTTCTTCTCCAAAACTTCCCAGGATTCTTCTTGTCACTAGATGCTTGTGACTTTGTATTTTTATTATGTAAGAATTTTTTTTTTATCTCTTGTTTCACAAACCTAGTTCTACAATACTTTGCAACATGACCATGGTTATGACATAAATATAACATATTACATTCATATTCCTAGAGAATGCATATTGACTCCTTTTAGACCCTCTTCCACAATAACTTACTTTATGCCCATAACCATTACATGAATAACAACAACCAGGAAATGAATAATTGTACCTCACTGATTGGTCTTGCCAAGTAGGCGGAGATCCTGTGGACTGGTTGGCTCTACTTCTTCCTCCTTTGTTGATGTCCATGAACTGTCTACTATATATCAATAGTCTTAACTTTTGATTTCTTCTTTTCTTCAGTCTTAGGGGTAACAACGTGATAGCTTAGATCTATCTTCTTTCTTGGAGTTTTTTTGACCTCAGAACTCTGTCCTTCTTCATAGCCCAAACCAGTAGTGTCCTTGTGATGTTTCTGCTTACTTAACATCTCATTCAACTTGTTGGTGCTCTCATCAATTTTTTGATTCTTTTCTAACTGCTTCCTAACATTCTCAAGATCTTTCCTTAGAGAGACTATTTCTCCTTCAAGCTTTTGACATTCAACTATTTTGACTTCCAAATCATACCTTGTCACATTATCTATCCTTTTTTCTTCTTCAATCTCTAATTTCAAATTGACAATCACATCATCTTTTACAGTGTGTATTTTTAACAGAGAATTTTCCTCTTCACTCTTTTTCAATGAGGCAATCTCACTCTCTAGTTTTTTACACATCTCTTCCTTATCTTTAACTTTGTTTTCCATTTCCTCTTCAACCATTTTTCTTTCCACAACTTGAACTTTAAGAAATTCAACAACATTTTCAAATTCATTATGATTATGTACTAAGACATTATTAACCTTATTACTTTCTTGAAGTCTTACCTGGAGTTTTGATTCTCTCATTTAAGGTTTTTAACTTCAACTAGGGAAGCAACAAGTTCTCCTTCAAGATCAACAACTTCTCCTTCTTCATCTGTTTCTTGATCATTTTAGTATTCATCTGTAATCTCTATGAACTGAGTTTCATCATTTATTCCTACTTGACAATCTTTAAAGCCAAGATGATTAGAAACATCATCAACCTTTGTAATAGATTTTTCTTTCTTTTGATGCAAATCTTTCTCCTTTTTAGAAACTTTAGTTCTATACCTCTTGCCCATTGTACTCCGCTACTAGGAACCCTTAAGTTGGTTAAACTTTTTGCAAGGGTATAGCTCTGGTACTACTTGTTGGAGTACAATACCACTGAGAGGGGGGTGAATTAGTGGTATGAACTTAAATTAATCTTTCACAACTTTGAATAAATAGAATACAAGTTTCATAACAACTCAATTATCAAGTTTAGCATTATGCAAGCAAAGCTATCTAACTTGAATGAACATAAAGAACATAAGCATATCACAAAAGTTGAAGACACCATAACACAATGTTTATGAGTGGAAAACCCTTTACAGGGAGAAAAAACCACTTGAAAAAGATTGTCTTATTGGCTTAATAAAATCTCACTGATAACAAAGCCTCATTGGCTAGTTTTATAGCCTTACTGGCTAACCAAGAAACCTCATTGGTTACAGCCTCACTGGCTTAAACAAGAAACCTCATTGGTTATAGCCTCATTGGCATAATACAACCTCACTGGAAAAATACAGCCTCACTAGAAAAACCTCCATGGTCTTAATGACCAATCTCCAAATGAAAGAAGAGATACAACTTCTGGGGGTTACCCTATTACAATATGCATCAACAACAGAACCATTTAAAATCTTGACTCACAAACTCTTATGTTCCCTTGACAATAGATTTACAACATCAAGAAGCATGAAGGAAGCTTGCAAGAATATCCCCTTATCTCTCCAATGATACAAGGTTCTCCAATGAAAGATGGAGACAAGATATTACATATAAAAAACTTATTCCTCCAAAGATACAAGAGTTAGATGAAGGCACAAAATTACATTAAAGATCCTTATCACTCCAATGAACAAGACAAAGCTCTTGAAAGCACACAGATAATGTTCTACTTCATAAAACAAACTTATGCAGGTAAAATATGACTAGACAAAATGTTGTCTTGTTGACCCTAGATCATCTTTGTAGATGAATATCCATAGTTTGGGTATGTTCACTTACAAGAATCCCTTCAAGGTTTTATTTTGAACTTTGAAACCTTTTGCAAACCTTATTGGTATACAGATTGCACTTCAAACACATAAGATTTGTGATAAAGTTAAAACTTGATAATATAACAAATCTCTTTCTTATTGCTAAGAGATCTTGTTATCAATCAAAGTATATCCCTGCAATCAAACACAATTTTAACCTTGTAGTGAGAATTCATATTCAGACTCTTTGGTTTCTCACAAACATCCAGTTAAAGGAGTTCCATGAAAAACTCGCTCCATACTCAGCCAAATGACACCATCTTTGTTTTTTTTGATAGGATACTCCCTTTCCTTCATTAGTATCTACCTGCACATCCTAACAAAAAAATTTGTATTCTTCATACAATCAACAACCTTTAACCGGGCATTGTGAAGTCAGTTGCAAAATCATTAAAGAGTGAAATGACTATCAAAATTGCATCTCTTGAGAATGAATGTTAGGTTTATTTAAAATTAAACCATTGATCAACATTGTCAATTTTAATAATAACCTTCGATCATCGCTGGTTGCCAAACATTTAAAATAAAAACTTTCTCAACCGGTCACCTTAGGATTGAAGGGTCAGTCACTACCCGAGGCAAAGGACATAAGATTATAACTTAAGTTATAGTGACGTCTGATAGGAGGTCAAATTTAAAACATAAACAAAAGCTCCTTCTATGTTGAAGCTCTTCAAGAAAGCAATAAGCCATTGAAAATGAAGTGTTAGGGTTTGCATTAGTAAAACCCTTAAACCCTAAAAATTAGCAATATGCTCCACCCATGATAGATTCATTGTCTAGCCTACTGTTAATAAAATAGGATATATCACCTAGTTTTTGGGAATTAGTAATTAAGTCTTGTTCATCAAAAGTCTCCAATATATCAAACCTATTTTGGAACCCTTCTTGCTAATGCTCCTTGAAAGGTCTTTTTAACCCCCTCCCCTTATTACATTGTCTAACTAGAATAAAGCCTTCCTTATTCCCATTCCCACTTGGCATCAAAGCTTTACCTTTATCCCTCATTGGAGGAGGTTGGGAAATCAAGAGAGCAGACTTGGTGACTTTAGGAAATTTTCACTACAGTTGCCCATATTCATGACATATGTGACATTTAAAAGGTAATGCTTCATAATCTAATTGTTGAATCTAAGAAAAAGACCCTAACCTAATTTTCATAGAATCCAGAAGTGGCTTATTCAAATCAATTTCAATGCACAAGTGGGTATAGAACCTACCTTGTGATCCAATGTCTATTGGGAAGGCCCCACCAACTTAGCAAGCAACAAAGAAATCAATGTGCAATGTATCTCATCTCCATAATTCCATTGGAAGTTGCAAAAGATGCACCCAGATAGGTATTCTCAAAGGAAGCTTGTCTACCAGATTAAACCCCATATGTTAGGGTTTCATGAATATGCATATCTGATTGTAGAAATATGGTCCACCCTCAAAATTAGTAACTTTATTTGCCATTCATGAAAACACAACAACAAAAAATTATTCACAACCATGATCACTTCTATATCTCCCTCTGGGTTCCATGTTCGATGAGCCCATGATTACATAAAAGGAAATGAAAGCCTGATGCCCATGAATTTGCAAATAAGGGCATGATGTACTAAATATAACACATCATCAACTATTGAGTCTGGTTGAATAACAAGGATAGGTCATTCTTTACTCCTCTCTAGGCATCCATTAGCCTTTGTGTTTGTAAAAAGGGTACTTCATCTAACTAGTTCAGTTACTAGCTAGTTATCCACTTAAGTTCTCTTTTCACTAGATTAAATTTACATAGGGATAAGGTTGTTGAGCTTTGATGACCCCGAGTTGTCACACCTCACATGATGACAACACTTGCCATAATCTTATTACATCCTCTCTCTCCCCTTGGCCTATATAACCAATGGGTTCCCTTTGTAATCACATGCCATTCATTCTAATTCTCAAGCTCATTGTAGCTTTGCATTCTCTTGAGAGGAATACAATTTATTCTTTCTTATCTCTTATTTTTGTATTTGCTTTTCTTCATTCATTTGCATCTTGGGTAGGCTACTTATCCAAATCTTACATGGTATCATAACAAGAATGAGTTGTGGGTTAGCAATATTTTAGAAAATTTGGGAGTGTAGAGCTATTTTTCAAAACACATGAGTATGCTCTTCTCTTGTATCTTTAGATGATTTGGAGAATCAAAAAAGTGTAGAGAAAATACCAGTTTTTGGGGGTTCAAACATTGACTTGCTAGTTGCAATTTTTTGAAGCTTCATGGAGAAATTTTAAGCTCACCATTGAGTTTAGAGCAATTAAGAAAGTCTGATTTGCCTTTTATTTCGTCTGAATCGGACATCGAATGCTAGATTTGCAAGAATTTGAAGCAAAAGGTGTATTTCCAAATACAACAATTGCCATTTCAAAGCATTCTTGGTCAAATCCGACCCTGCCATCGTGTTCAAAAGACCCAATAATGCTAAAATCAAATGTTAATTTGTCAATTTTAGTTGAGTTCGCAAATAAAAATAAAAATGAATCCAAACTTTAATTTTTTTTTTTAAAATCATTGTTTAAAAGTAAAAGCAAAAATAAAGATGGGTATACAAGTACTCACATAAGGTCCCACACCCCATAAAGGTGCGGACCTATAAGACCTCACACCTTTATTTGACTACCCATAAAACTTTAAAAAAACTTTCCATTTATTATAAAGTAAACTCTATTTAAAGCCCCACATTTAACTTCAATAAAGCTTTTCAAAAGCTTTATATTTAATGCACATGGGCTTGGAAGAGGCTATGGTCCCCCACATGCTTAAAAACTTTTATTATAAAGTTTTTAAAAAAATCATTTTTAATAAAGTTTCTTTATTAAAGCTTTTTAAATATATATTTTTAATATGTTTTTATTAAAGATTTTTTTAAAGATGGTTTTTAATTAAACTTTTAAAATAAAGTTTTTCTTTAATATTTTTATTAAAGTTTTAAACTTAACTTTAAATTAAATAAAACTTTTTAAAAAGTGTTCTTTAATAATTTCTTATTAAAGTTTTTAATAAAACTTTATTAATTTACTTTTAGTAATTTTTTTAAAATAAAGTAAAATAAAATGATTTTTTTAATTCATTTATTTTAATAATGTTTTTTAATAATGTTTTTATTAAAAATAATTTCTCATTAATAAGTAAAATTGGAAAACATTTTTATGAATTGATCGTCGAGCTCTCTATTGTAGCATTCATGGCATTCCTCCATCCGACAACCAACAGAGGCTAGTTGTTCTTGACTTTATGGTGACATCCCAATTGGAAGGCATATTTAACACACATTTGCTTGTCAACTTCAGAGTTGATTTTTTCTTGGCTTCTTCATTAGAGTTTCTAGATTTGCATTATTGATATTGTCCAAATAACTCTTGTATGTAAAAGATGTTGTAAATGCACTAAAATAAAGCGTCACAATCTTGCACTTCAAGTGTAATCTACCATATATATTGCAAGCTTAAGATTGATCTATGTATCAAGTGTTAGTTCCTATATACACAAAAAATGCAGTGACTCATTACCCATGCATTTTAGTGTGATGGACTAGATACCATATAGACACTCTTGTTTTTTATAAGATAAGTAGGGATTTTGAAAGGGCCCTGATCCCTTTTACATCAATAAAGATTTAGCAATAAGGCCCACAAGACAAGGAACAACCACCAGAAGAGAACCAAAAGGCACAGCCAAAAGACAACAAAAAACACAGCGAAACACAGTAGGGGATACCACCCCACAAAACAAGGTCAAGGTGGTTTAAAAAATTGTTCCAAACATTTTTGTTGAATTTTAATACAAGGATTCCTCTCCACCAATCTTTTCAACTTTTTGTTACAAGGGAATGAAACAAAACCACCATTAGAATCAACCAAGTCCAAAGAATCAACAAAGGGGTCCAACTTAGAAGGTTCCTCAACAACATCATTCTGAATCTCTTGACATATAGTGGAGTCTTCCACAACATTTGTCACCTTTTCCTTTTTCTTCCAAATAGTGTGTTTTTTCTTCTCCATCGAGCAAGTAAAGGAGGCATGATCCACTTTACCACAAGAAAGACAAATAATCAGAGAGTCTTCATAATCAACTTGTTGCACCCACTTACCAAATTTAGAAGATGAAGTAATCTGAGTGGGAAGAATACAATTATTCTCCACTAAAACACAAAATCTAGTAGCCAACAGACGCTTCATTGATTTGGTGACCTTATCAGTGGTACAAAATTGACCAAAGGAATTAGCAATACACATGAAAATTTGTTCATTCCACAACTCCAAAGGCAACCCTGGCAAGCAAACCCAAATATGAAACTTAAAAGTGTCTGTCAATGGTTTGAAACCAGGGAACCACATTTGGAGACAAAGGCCATTCAAGCCAAGAAACCAGGGGCCCTCACAAAGGACTCTAGAACAATCTTCAACACAAGGGCAAGAAAACAAAAAAAAACTATTACACAAAGTTGTAAACTCAACTTTAATCTTCCAAACTCGAAGATCCCTTCTTCTAACAACATGGATATTAGGACGATTACCAAAGAATCTCCCAACCAATGAGGTCTTAAGCTAATCCAAAGACTCATTTGTAATGTTATAGTCAAACTCTATTTGTTGATTAGCCAAGTCACATACCTCCTTAGCGTAAAACTCCTCCAAAGTGGAGACAGTAACAAATGAAGAAGCAAAAGGAGTCTTGCACAAACTCTCAGCTGCAATAGCCAACCCATGAGTGGGAGACTTAGAAACTGAAGGGGTCAAGGGGGAACTAGCATGAGCTTCAGAAAGAGGAGAAATATCATCCCCCTCTTCAACAATAGGGAGAAGAAATCCCTTTTTAAGTCCCATAGTAGGTTTGGGAGCAGGAAGAACCACCATATGAGAAGAGGTTGAAGCCCTAGAAGAAACAACCTCACTAGCAAGAGAAGCAACCACCCACCCCTAAGCTCCAGAACCAACACAAACCGAGCCTTCATACTTTTGCAAACTGCACACAACCTCCCCACCAACAAGAGTGGGATCCTCTACTCCATAAGTGCTCTGCAACGAAGCATTTTGAGTAAGGAAACCCTTACGTATCCCAGAAAAGGGAGACTAAGACTCCTCATTCTTCACAACTTCCCCACAACCCCATGAGTTCCTACAAGCTTCTAAGAGGATATCAAGAAGGCACTCCTCTTCCTCATTAGGAAGATCATACTCAGACCTAGTATCCAAGCCAAAACCATCACAGGAAAAAGGGGAAAAAATTTCTTCAAGGGTGCACAGATCCTCATCTAAAACATCAGCATTTTCCATCTCCCAGCTCTCATGAGCTTGGAACTCTTGTTAAGAAAACAATCTCCTTGTATTTACAGGATCAGGTTCTCCATCTAGAGACTTGGTACCTGTATTTTCAACTAATATTTATTGAGTAGTGTCCAAAATAAGTGATACTCATATAGACTATGTATCAAATCTATAATTTCAAGCATTCAATAGTATCATGTTAATACTCGTGCAATGGTCTCTTTGATTCTAATCTTATTGCAGTGTGGGATTCATCAGTAGTTCTTCATCTTCTTCATCTACTTTTTGGAGTTTGGACAACAGTGGTTAGGATTTTTGTTCCCAATGGGATTTCTCCTTTCCTATTTTTGTAAATGTGTGCATTTAGATCCTCTTGCTCCATTTTCACATTTATATGATTTCACATTGACATATTTTGTAGATACTCATGAGTTGACAGTTTCAACTCAATCTCCATTCATGTTGACATCTTTTGCAATGGTACTTGATTCTTTATATTAGTGCTTTTCACCATTTGGCATACTTTTGGAGTAGTATTTGGAGGCCTTACCATCATCTTTGGTTGATGCTCTACACCAGTCTTCACATTGTTCTACATTGTCACCTTCTTTAGTTAAGATTGGGACTCCTGACATTGTGACATTTGAGCCGATTCCAGAGATATTTCCTTTCAGGAATGGGAATATATCCTACATGTATAATTATAATTTTCTTCCTAAGGGTAGGAATGTTGTTTGACAATCTTGGACTATCCTCAGAGTCCTATGTCGAGCATCCATCATTAGTACAAGATATTGTACATTTAGGGGGGTTCACTTGACTTTATCTATTTGTTCTCTCTTGTGGGGGGGGACATTTTTCCTCACATGGGGTTTTTTCCTTTACATTTTCTTGAAAGAATTTTCACTATTTTTTTCTCTTTTGGAGAGGAGTTTTGTACATGAATATCTCATCAAGTCTAGTAGTCGGGATCCATCATTGCATTGTATACTTCTACCTAAGTTGCATTTAAGGGGGGGTGTTGGTGTGAAAGGGTTACTTTATCTAACTAGTTCAGTTACTAGCTAGTTATCCACTTAAGTTCTTTTTACACTAGATTAAGTTTACATAGAGATAAGGTTGTTGAGCTTTAATGACCCTGAGTTGTCGCACCTCACATGATGACAACACTTGCCATAATATTATTACATTCTCTCTCCCCCCTTGGCCTATATAACCAATGGTTTCCCTTTGTAATTGCACACCATTCACTCCAATTCTCAAGCTCATTGTAGCTTTGCATTCTCTAGAGAGGAATATAGTTTATTCTCTCATCTCTTATTTTTGTATTTTCTTCCATTCATTCATTTACATCTTGGGTAGGCTATTTAGCCAAATCTTACACTTTGTTGCACTGATCTCCCAATTTGCATTGGTTGGATCTACTAAGGCATAAGCCAAGAAGTTGACTGCCTTCTCATGACTCACAAAAGAAGGGATTCCTCCATTAATTTCATCCTTAAAGGACAAGTTAACATCCTCGATAGGCCCTTTCAGAGACCCCATACCTCACTAAAAACAAAGGGTTCTAACTGTAGACCTAGGGTTAGAAACTAAACTACACCCTCAAAATAACACAAATCTACAACTAAACAATCCAAAGCCCAAGCTCCAAACTCAAACACCACACTTAGGAAAGAGAACCCCTGTGAATAACAACAAAACCCCACCAAATAAACCCATGACAAGCAAAGGAAACCACAATCAACCCCCTCCAACACACATAGCCCCCAAACCAGTCCCCACTTGCTAAACACCATACCTGCAAACAAAGGCAAGCCATCGACAACAACTATAGCCAAGACTAGGCTGCAGGAGCACATATCAAGTTTCACATGCACAACACCATCATTTCTTGAGTTTAGGTAGAAGTTATCTACATAATTGAGAATTCTAAGGAAGGCTTGGAGCTTCTTCTTATCCATGGGACTCGAAAATTCTGTAATCTTTTCTTTGATATGTGGCTAGACCTTTAAGACACAATTACTGAGTATCATACCTATAAAATTACAACTATTTTGAGACCATTGTATCTTATTTAGAGATTAAATAATCCTAGTATTGCTAGCAAAATTATAATTTCTTTGTAGATGATTATAATGCACCTCTAGAATTTTGCTAAAAAAGAGAATATCATCAATATACATACAAAGAAATTGAGAATTTTCTTTAAAAGTGTTGTCCATATGTTCTTGAAAATATGTAGGAGCATTCATCAATTCAAAGTGCATCATGGTCCATTCAAAATGACCAAATAAATAATTGAAAGCTTTCTTTTAAAGTTGGTCTTCTTATTTCACCTAGGTCTAGTAGAAACTTAATTTACAATCAAATTGAGAGAAATATTTAATGTTAGCCATCTTTTTGTAACAAATAAAATTTACCTAGTATTGGATAAGGGAATGGTTTAGTTATAACATCAATGGTATGTAATTTATAACCATTATCTTATTTCCTCCTTTCTGTTCTACATGTGTGTTACATACCTTAGTTCTTCTAATTTTTTTAAATTTTTTTTTCATATTAGGATAATCTACAAAAGAGAGGAATTTCCTTACTTACCCTATCTTCACGTGTTTATCTTTGATTGTTTTAATCTCCATTTCAAACATGGTCTTTTTTCCAAATTTTCTATGGATCTTTTGAACATATCTCAATTTTTATTTTTGCTTTGGTCTAAGAAAATACAAAGTCTTTGTCAAACTATATACTATCATTGTTTAAGGAATATTTTAGAAGCCTAAATTAATGTAGGCACTTTGACTCTGTCCTTCTAGTGTAAACAAAACATGTTTGTTGGTGTTGTCGTAAGGAGAATAGTTATCTATAAAATTGCTTCCTAATATTATTTTTATTAGGATTTTGGCTAATTCATAGAAGTCACACTTGAATTTCTTGCCCTCAATAATGATGGTTTCTCAGTGCTTATATTATCACAAATAAATTTGTTCCCTTAGACATCAATGTTTTTATACACACTATTTTGTTTTAATTGTTCCCAATTTTCTAACATCAACAATTTGTAGAAATATAAAGATGCACAAATATCTATTTGAGAACCATAAAATTTTCCATTGATTTTAACATAGATAAATTGAGCATACATAACTTTTATTAGATTTGTGATATATTTAGGCTTCAACTATGGTTTTGGTTGTGGCAATGAAGACATCACTATTGAGATACCAATGACTAATAGGCACATATGCACTCATCATTAGAGTAAAATAATGTTTTTGTTTGTTATCAAAATTATTTTGCTTGAATTTCATTTCTAATGTTCTTAAAGGCGCCAAATTAAGAGGAGTTGAAGATCTTGAGACTACTTCTTCGTTGGTTTTTTGTGGCTTTTTCTTTACTTTACTTTCAAGCTATTCAAGACTAGCTTCTAATTGTTCCAATTTATTCATGATGTTCATGTCATTAGTTAGAAATACTACTACAAAGTTCTACAAAGAAAATGGTGTTTCTATGTATAAAGGAGGAAGATGGTCACCATTGAAAGGTTGCCATAAACTAGCCAATGGAAAAGTTAGTCATTTCCAATACACCTTCCAAACTTTCAAGACAAAAGAAAAAGAAACATCTTTAGATTAAAAGCACATGAATTATTTGACTTAATTTTTTACTCATTCAGAAGAAAATCTTGATGACCTATGTAAACATGCATTATATGTTAGAAATAAGGTAATTTATTGGGTGTTGTGAGAGCTCAATCAACCCTAATGATTGTGGAAATAATCCATATATGACAATTAGTTATCTTCTTTACAGCCCTCCCTTAGTAATTGAGGAACACTAAGCCTTTAAACCCTATGGAAAACTTCACATATAATAGGCAAAAAGAACTCTCAAATAATTGTGGAGTAGGGTTGATACTTATGCCCAAAAGGATAGGTCGAAAGATTAACTTTACATGTAATTCTATACAAATAGGGAAAAACTCTGGATTGAATTTGTAGAGAAACACAAAGTGTACCAATTTTTATATGATCCAAAAAAACTGCTTTTTCTGAACGGTCTGAAACTACTTGTCAAAATTTGTAGGTATAATTTCTCCACAGTTTGGCACACAATCCTTAGCGAGGATTATTTCTAGTAGGGGCACAATTTTGTGTAATCATTAGTGGCTGCCCCATACAATCTGTTCAAGAAAATGATTCTGTGATCACCGGCACAAACACCTGAATGGGTAAGAGGCATTTTCTTTCCATTTGACGTATTCTGACATGACATATCTAATTAACTAAAAAGTTGTACTTATTTTTGTACCAAAACAGTTCCTTTTCACACCTTATTTGATACCATTTCCTATCATTTCATGCTTAATATCTTATTTTCATAGTTTTCTCATTGCTCGCATGGTAATAATAAGAAAATAATGAAACTCGTTTTGCTTTTACCAAGAATGAAACAAATTTTGCATTTACGAAGGATGAAACCAATTTTGTATTGACTTTTCAGTTTTCATGGCCATCAGCATTTGTCGTACAAGCAATGTTTTGGAGAGTTCCATGATAATAAGGGAAAATCCCGAAGTGGCTATGCCACGAAAGGAATCAAATTATGACACTTGTAGCATTTGTCAAAGTAGAGGCAAAGATTTTTGCACCTATAGTGATCTCAAATGATTACTAGCTTGATAATGAGGAATTGTCTATGCGGCATATACATTGGCGATTTGACCGCATTTATTAATTAATTAAAAATAAAGATATAATGCATTCTTTATTTTTAAATAATTAATAAATGCGGTCAAATCGCTGTTTTGTAGGCTGGATAGACATTGCCTGACAATAAATCCACAAAGACATAAAAAATTTGTTGAAAACAATTTTCTGTAATTATGAGGTATTTTGTTAGTGGGTTATTTATATCATTTGTATTTAGTGGTTGTCCCGATGTTTGACGCCGTAGAAATCAAGAACACCACAATTATTAAGGACTTGTCATATTGTTAAGACCTCCATATAATAGCTTGTACAAAGAACAAGGATATAGCATATGTGTGAGTATGCAAGAATAATAGTCTAGAGAAAACCAATGTATGAATTTACAAATTAGGAGGAGTTGTGAATAAGAGAAGAGTGTAACAAAGAAGTTGATTACACTTTGAGGAGGTGAGGAAGGGGCACTCATCAAGCCACTTGTCAATAACCCTCTCGTTGTGGTTTGATTAATTGGTGTGTGTTTTATTCTATTGTTCTAAATAATTTTAAGCATTAGATCATTTGTTGATGTTTATTTAAAGTTTATTTTAGCATTTTCATATTATTGTTTGTGTGTTTTCCTTTAGATATCTGCAACACCTTTATTAGTTCCTATTTTATTGTAGATTCTTTGTATACACTTTAGTCATACTTACCACTCTTACCTGTAATTGTTGTATAGATTTACTGTGATACAATCACAAGTTTATATTTGTAGATTCACTTAGGACCATGTTGAACCTTATCTTTATTAGAATCTTAAATAGAAGAATTTGAATTAGATTTCAATTGGTCAACCGAGTCCAAAATTGCATTAGTAGCAAGGCTTAGTTTAGTCCAATAATACCAATCCTTCATTACTTAAAGAATGTCGAAATCATCATGTTCCTTCTCCTTAGTGTAAGAATTGGTACAAGCTTGAATATATTTGAAATCAAGATCCATGAGCTTAAGCAATTTTTTGAATGTTACACTTGAGAGATTTGAAACTAGATTTTCACTTCTAGAAGATACAATTCCTTGTTTAAGTTCAGTATGATGGAAGATATCCTCAAAGTATATTGGCAAAGGAACACCTCAAACTTTACTACCACTTTGTGTAAGAATGAAGTTCTAATGCTTTTTCCATTGAAGCAATGTCCAACTGAGCTTGCTTGTTATCTTTGGAGGCATCCTTCACATTTCTAAAGGTGTAGTAAAAATCATTATAAGTGTCTTTTGTTGATAACCTTGGCATAAACATTGTGCCCCTAATTACTTGAGTAGTTGAAGACAAAGACTTTAGAGCTTTGTCTTTTCGTTTCAAACTAAGATTTGCTTTGAATACTTTTGGCATTGAATGCAAGCTTACACTATGGAAGAAACTATCTTGATTGTAGGGTGACATTCTCAATATTTAGAGCTTAGTCTTCTAAAATGTCCTAAAATTTGAAACCAAGATGCTTAACGAGTATTAAATAGAGTAATTAGCTAAAAAAATATCATAGCACGTGCTTGTCAAAACTCGAGAAAACCATTAAATTGATTAAATTCATTACTAAAGCTTGGATGAATAGCTAGGGTTCTTTAATGTTTAAGACCCCCAAATTGTTTGACTTTTGTGACCAACATACATGCATCTAGAGGGTATTTGGGTTTCTCATAAGCTCCTTGCCATAGAAAGTTTCTTTATGTCTATATAATTTCTTACTTTATGCCCCAAGGTACAAATAACAAATTCATTACATATATTGGAGTCAATTGTAGAAATGTAGATGGAGAGCCTAGAGATCACCTAACTATTGAGTTTACTAGTCATTTGCCTTTTAATGTTCTCAATAGAGATTTAATGCATTTGTGTAAAGAGCAAAACCCGGTAAAATTAATAGGAGTTGCTCCTCATTTTGTACCATTATGACTAGTATTTGTTTCTTGCATTGCAGTCTCACATATTGAATATAAGAGTTGACTTATGTTGATCTATAAGCTAGTTTGAAGCAACATGATACAACTCAAGAATTGACTTGGTCTAGTGATCTCCTTTAGGACCAAAGTCGGGAAGAGGATTTGATCATTAAAAAATTGAATTATTGTAAATATATATGTTTTCAATGGTTAGCAACCAAACAACCTTCTACTTTGTAGAGCCTCGAGAAAAGCAATTATTTTTCACTCATTACAACAAAGAGCTAGTGCCTTACCATATCTCCTTGCCTTAGTTTCCAAGAAGGTTTGAACCATGAGCCTTGGTATTCACTAATTTATGTTTTGAAATTAGGGTTTGTTATGCAACATTGGATTACAACATGGCCATAGAAGCCATATCTTGATTTGAGAATGAAATCCCAAGTACATCTATTAAAAGCCCTTGACATGTCAAGCTTTAGCATAACATTTGGCCATTTTGGGGATTTGATGTAGTGATGTGGCTTTAATACAACAATTACATTCATTGTTATTTGTCTCTGCATCACAAAGGCAAGTTGGTTATCTAAGATCATTTTTGGAATGAGTTTTTTTGTCTCCCTACTATGATTTTTGCAATGATTTTGCTAGTCATATTACATGATGAGATGGGCCTAAACCAATCTATAGTGTTGGCTCTTGTTATTTTTGGGATCATGGAATTTTGATATTCTTTAGCTAAATAAACATTTTCTTGCTTGTCTATGACTACGCTATAACTTCACAAACTTTACCTTTGAAGAGATCCCAAAAATGTTGAGAGAAATGTTTAAACAAAAAGAAAATTCTTTTGAGTTCTCTATAATAACATCCTATCATGGCATTGTTTCTCGTTGATAAGCTTTAAGATATTTTTGAGAATTTTGTCCTAGGCTTGTGTATTAGGCACTTGTTGAGCAATTTATTTAAGGGGATTTTCATAGTATTCCATTGCATATGTTACCATATTTGTCAAATTGGTGATGTGACCATAAGTGTATTCCATGATGTGTCAATGATTGCTTTGTTGCTTATTTTGGACAACCTCATGAAATAAACCCGTGCTATTTTCTCCAATTTGATCCATATCTCTACTTTCTAATGCCAAAATATTTCTTCTCTATTTTAAAGGAGAGAGCTCCCATATTATTTTTTATTCCTTCCTCCTTCCCTACTCATCATGACCTTGTCCTCTATTTTGTCATTACAACTCTCTCAATTTGTGTAAAATTTCCTTGTTATTCTAAATGCAAAGTCATTTATTCCAATGTATACTATATTATGTCTCAAGTATTCCAATCTTTTGGTAAATCTCTGCATGACATGACCTAGACTTTTGGGGACATCCTCCCACCAATCAATAATTTCCCTACTAAGGTTAGCATATGTGAACCACATGCTTTCATATGTATGAATTGGCCCTTGGGTCATTGTATTATTGGTTGAATGCTCAAGGTGATTTGCCAAAGGTTAGAGACACTGAGATGGATCCATTGTTGTCAAAGCATAGTCCTATCAAGTTGTTATGTCTACTTTTCCCTATTTTCTTGTTGATCCAAGTGTAGGAGTTATCACTAAAGTTCATAACTATCATATTTTTGGCTGAAATAAAATCCAATAGGCTGTCTACAATTATTTTGTTAAAACTAGGACTTTTTTTAGTACTTTGATTGTGTTGAATTCCCCCATTAGGTAAGCAAGTATGATGTGGCTAACGTGGATCAATTTTGAAGCTGTTTGAAAAGCTTGATTTTGTTATTTCCTACTGGAGGAATGTTTGCAAATACAAAACTGCAATTTGTGTTCTATGGAGGAAGTGTATTAGATAGGATAATATTTTGTGGCCTCCATAAAATGGTAATTTGGTTCTTTTGTAGTGGTGCAATTATCTATTCCCCAAGAGTGAAGTTTCTTTAGATCACCTGACCTAAATTTTTCCTATAACAAGATCAAGTTGATTATGTGCTCTTCAATTTTACTTTGTAACAGGTGTTGATTGTTATAGGCACCTCTACCCCTTGTGTTCCAAGATAGTATTATCATTACCATGTAAATTTGGGATATGCAATTACTAGATCATCCTCTTTGAATGGTGTTTTTGGTGTCCAAATACACATCACCTTTGTATAACTAGTTGTTGTGGGTATCTCTTGTTGTCATGGTTCTGAGATAAAGATTATTTTCTTTTGTGGCATTGGATACAAGTGTCCCACCTTCAGGTTTGTTTTGGAGGGGGTGTTTAGGGCAGTGTTGTGTCCTCGAGTGCCTCTGGATTATTGATTTATACTTTGTAATTTGGTTGTCTTAAAAAAGATTTGGTTTTCAAACATTATGAGCATGTATATTATGCTTTTCAAATTTGATTCCACTTTGTATGTTTAAATTTGAATCTCTTTTTGCTTGCTTCCTCTAGACTATCCAAAGTAGCAAATGGATTCATTGTAGGGATTGACAAATTGATCATGGCTACCTCTTTACCATTCCTTGAATATGCGTTGTTGAATTTGTTCTCATTATTTTGTTCTTGTGCTTGGTCCTTGCTCATAAGAAGTGGTAAATTGTTGCCCTTGACCTAAACTAGATTTGGGTTCTTGACTAGTTGAGTCAACATGTGGCTAATCGATCACTAGGAGGCAGACCCTTTCGAAATGGCCATGCACATGGCAGGTCCAACAATGGAAAGGGATATTGTATCCTATATAGATCCAAGATTAATATATCTGGGAGTGGCTTATCCAAGTAAAGATTGACACAGATCCACACATAGTTCAACACTCCCAGGTTGCAATTCATCTCAGAGGTCATGAATTCTCCAATGGATAAACCTATTGTTTGCAATAGTTGCTCTTTTCATTATTCACTTGGATAAAGAGCTAATTTAACCTTGATAGGTACTGTATATAGGAGATCCTTAGTAGGAGTGATAGAGGGTCCAATGTGTTGGATGTTGTGATTGTGTTGCTGATATATGGTTGTCATTGATGTCAACACTATTAGCATTTGGTGTATTGAAGGTTGTATATGTCAAGGATATTGAGAAAATTGTAACAAAAAGTGTTATAAGTTCTCAGTGGATCTATGAAGGTCTTGAAGGTGTCTTGTCATATACGTTGAAGATCAGTTGTTGTGGATTAAATGTTTTCTACCGAGTGTATCTAGTCCATCCTTTGGAAATTTTAGAGGTCCACATGAAGATTTGTTCGAGTTACGAAGATCTATGTTCTGACAATGTTTTTGTGGTCTATGTTAGTGTTCTTGATTAAAGTTGGCATAATTCTAGTAATTCTAGTTGTTGTGGATGTTTCTCTGTTGTTTTTTTGTGCTCGTGGATGTTTCTAGATCATTCTCTATCCTTGTTGTACGTCCACATTGATCGGTGTGCTCGTGGTCGAAGATTTTTCATGTTTTTGGTCGACATGATGGTTGTAGCATGTTGTAGATCTTCAAGGTGAAATTAATTGAAGTCTTTGTGTTGGAGTTGTTAATTTGGGTCTCCACTATGTTGTGGCCAACCTTGGTGGATTCGCATTGCAAAGTTATTTGTAAATTTGGGCCGACATTGAAAATATGTTTTATATTTTTGGCCAACTAAGTTGTTGATGTAATCTCATGTTGTGGATATATAAAAGCGATTGTTTCATCGGTGTAAAGTGTGTTCAGTGTGCTCCTATGTGTGTATGTGTGAATATCATTCGATTGCAGAGCAGAGTGTGAAGAAGATTGAGCGAAATGTGAAGAAGTTTGAGCGAAGAGTGAAGAAGGTTTTTTGTGTTTAATTGGAACTATAATCAAGCTTGTGTAGAAGCTATTTTCTCAATTCACATTTTGGATGGTTTTAATCCAAACCTTTCTTTGGATAGTGAGTCATCTTTTGTATTTGAGCAGTGAGCTCTAGGCAGTGTGCCTGAATGCATGTGCATTCTCATTATTCTTATACTTTTAACAGGGTATAATATTGTGGACTAACCGCCACCATGGTTTTTCCCCTAATAGGGTTTCCACGTAAAAATCTTGGTGTTCTCTGTATTTCTGATGTGTTGATTGTTTATGGTTTATTATTCATTCATCAAATCTGAGATTAAGTTAAGTAAAGATTGAAAAGTTTAAAATATTTTGTGACGACTGATTCACCCCCCCACCGCGCCCTCCCCCTCTCAGTTGTTTGTCCTTGTTTTGCCAACACAATGTTCCACCGAAAGGTCAATTTTATTGAGAAACTAGGGTGGTCCTTGGGAAATCCTCTCCTTTTTCTGATACAACATGAAAACCACCATGATTGAGCCCTTGGGCATCATCAATGTCTCCAATGTCCCCATGGGTTCCCCATTTTCCTAGATCCTAGTTTTGGGAGTTCAATGCCACAGACACGCTCTCATAAGGCAATGGATCAAAGCTCTTGCTTTTAGCATCCAAAGGCATTGTTCCATTTCCTCAATTGTAAGGCTGATTTTTTTAGTGTTGTTCAATTTGAGAAAGTTGGTTTCTCCCTTGCCAAAAAGCTTGGGCAACTTATGGTCCTTTTGGCATGATATTGCAGAAGTCTTAAGTTTTGCACTGCTTGGCTTGGCCTATTCTAAGGCAATGACATCCTTGGATTATTGATGCTAGGAGGATTTGTCCACATAAGAGGCATGGCCTTCTCTAGCTGATTTATTAAGAAAAATTCAACGTATCTTCTAATATGGCTGTAGGAAATTTAAGAATAAGAATATGAGGGCCTGGATGCTCAGCAAACAAAATCATATTTTTTTACAATCATTATTAACTTAAGTGCTATGTGGTCAAGATTCAAACAGTCATCCAAGAACATCACGAACTTCCACTTGCATCAAAGAAAAATGTGGTAGTTGTTACTAAAACTTCTGTCCACAGCATAAGAGAATAAGTTAATCTCAATTTGTTTCTCCCAACTCACCTTTGCCTTCAAATTATATTGCAATTGAGTACATAATCGTCACATTAAAGGCAAATTTAACTAATCTTGTAAAGCTTCTTACAAAGCTATTTTTAAATAAATAATACATATCGCCAAAAGTATAATACATGCATATACTGTACAACTTTTTATATTGGAAAAAATCACCTATTGTTAAAACTTCAAATCTTCTGTGCCCAATCACTTGAAGAACTTGAGGACATTTTCATAAACTAAAAATGTAATTGAAGAAGCTGGAACATTTCTCAATAGATTTGGAACAATGCCTTTGTACAGTCCACGTATCCCTTCGAATCTACAACACCAAAATGGAAACATAAGCTGTGCGTCCCTATTATAACAAATTCACAATTTGGTGTTCTTATATGCATGCATAAACTGATAGAAACCGGCATGAAAATGCAAACCAGAAATGCTGATAATATTTCCCACATTCAGAAAATGGAGGTTCTAGTATCCTTGTTCAAATACTCACCTCCATGTTTCCGTCAGTGCATGATAACTGTCTCTATATTTTGGCACACCCTCGGAATTCGGTCGTTGCTGGATTAATTCATGGTTAAGATACAAGTTAGTCCCTCAATTCACTGTCTCTTATCTTACAAATTAATATCCTGCAAACCCTTGAAAACGAGGAAATTCCAAAAGGTAACACAACCAAAGAAATATTTAGGGGTGGATGCATAAAACCCTGAAGAAAGGAATTTATAAGTAACCTTGCCACAAATCTATGTTCCGCACTATATGGAAAACATTAAATTAAGACATCATCAAAGAACACTAGATTGCAGACTATCTCCCTAGTTTAACAAAGTCGAGGAAAGCATGCCTTGCACCTAATAGATAAACAATTCTTTCAAGATTATGAATAAGACCTTTCTCAACCATACACTAGAGCAGAAAGTATCATAGATAAACAAAGACAATTTCCTATCAAGAGTTTCCTTCTTTATACTTTTGTAAATCAACCCACTATCATGAAATGGCTGGTAAATTCAAGATAATGGCACACCTGTACACGTGCTCGAATCACCTGAATCCAATAAAAGCAGTTTCGACAGTATTAATCAAAAGGTTGCACTGGAAGAAAAAGATTTAACCCAATACACACAACTGGTACTAAATTTCTTCCAGCTAGTTTAACATATTGCAATAGATATACTTTGAAACAAAAAACATAAAAAAGGATTTGGCAGGAATTCTATATCCCCAGTTAAGAATGGAATTCAACCGATTTATTGCCTACCATTCTATGATTAGATTTGAAAGAAATGCCAAGAAACATGAAATGTGGACAATAGAACAACTTTGGTTTCAAAATAGATCTACTGTGTTTTGGCAGCAGTACATCCCATTTTTTTATCTTATGATGATAATCTATGAAACCAATTCAAAAAAGATAACTATTTGTTGCACAAAAGACAATAAATGACTGATGTGATTAGAAAGAGATCTTTCGGCCATAGGTTATCAAAAGACCTTTAGAAAGTCCTCCATGTCTAAACAAAAATATAAGCAACTGTCAAAGAATGTTGAATTATACAATATAGGTCCCCAAGATCACCTGATATGGATATGTTGATAAAGCAGCAAAAATCTTTGAAAATGCTCCCATGACAATATAGTCTGCAGAAGTCTGCATGAAGAAATATAAATTTCCCATTTACTAAAGAAAACTGTGCATTGGCTTTTGAATGCATGTATGAAAGAATCATTCTTGCTCAGAAGTATATTAACAAAACAAGAAACAATTGAATAAAATATTAAAAACTGTGGACTCAAGAACTTTGACCAGGACCCCTGCCATGAAAGTTACACAGATTAAATCCTGCATATATATGATTATGTGCCATCTCTAGATCTAGTATTTTTAAGTGGAATAAGCTAATACGCGCTTTTCTTTTCATGCATAGAACACTCAGGTTAAGCATGCTCAGTAACCAAGGTCCTATATAATAACCACCATCATATGGATTACTGACAGCTTTATTTAACCATGCTCCTTTAGAGCCATTACATTAAAAAATCATGTAATAAACACCATCTCTTTTTCTCTAAGTTACTGGTTCGGGTTCAGGTTCGGTTCGAGGGTTCAGTCAAAAAAAATTTGGGGTTGGGTTTGTTGGTACAAAAACATATAAAATATATATATTTATAGATGTAATATACATATTTTTAATGTACAATATTATTATATTATATTATATATGAACTTTATTAATTATTATTTATTAATATTAACTTTCTGTTATAATTTTATTACTATATTATAATTAATCATATTATATATTATTAATATTGTATAATGTTTATATATTACTAAATATATAAATGTTATTAAATATTAATAATGCATTATTAAATATATAAATGTTATACAATATTAATAAATTAATGATATATAACATTATAATATATTAATATAATAATAAAATTATAATACAAAGTTAATATTAATAAATATGTAATGTCCCCTTTCTAGCCAGTAGTTTGAGGAGATAGGGTTAGCCTATTACTACGGTTCCTGTAGGCTAACAAGTTGTTTAGGGGACTTTTTTGAGGGGATTCAAGACTTGTTATGTGCTACTTTCTATTTATAGTAAGTAATATCAGGATTAGTGACGACACACCTGCAGTGGATTATGGACTAAACACTCTCGGGAGTTCATTGCCAGACTTTGGTGAGGAGTTATTGAGTTATTAAGTCACATTTCTTTAATAATAATCTATTTAATATTATAAAGTGATTAAGTGACTTTATTAAAGAAATACCTTTAAGTCACTTTATAATTATTTAAGTGAAAGGGGGCGCTTGGAGACATGAAATAAAATATTAAATTAATATTCCTTATGAAGTTGGCATGGGTTTTCAAGTGGAGAAATTGATATTTTATTTGGTCAAAAGCAAAACCTAAAACTTGGCATGGCTTTTTGGGAAAGCATAACGAAAGGAAAGAGGCTTATTTTCATATTATCCAAGTTTACATTCAAACACAGAAAACTGAGCACAAGGTTGCAAGTATGGAGTTTTGAGCTGATTTGAGGACGAAATCCCTCGGTTAGGACAAGATCTGCAGGCGTGGGAGACCATCTAAGGGTTCTAGTATGGATGGCTTCACACAAAGACCATCAATCTAAGCTTTGATCGATTTACTTAGCATTTACTTCAGCAGTATTCAATAAAACAGAGGCATTCAACACTTGCAAGCATGTGGGAGCTTGAGAGCTTCAAATCTTCACACAAGACATGATACTTCTATAGATCAGGCCGTTCCAGGATTAATCTCTTGCTTCTATCATGGCGCCCAAGTTAGCTAAGCACAGAGGGAACTAAACGACATATTTGGGAGTTTCCATTTGGCACGTGCAAGCTAGGATCAAGCCGCACAAACCAGCAAAAGGCAGTACAAATCAGCAAGGGATTTAAAGAAAAGCATTTGGAGAAAGACGATGCTCTTGAGGTTCTTGCGGAACAGCTTCTTTCCCTAGATAGAAGGCTTGGAGAGTTTGAGCGATATTTGGCAAAAGATAGTAGTCTTGTCCAAGCGGCTACTATTGTCAATAGATTGAGAACCATGCTGGATAAGGATCGGAGAGGTATAGAACTTCTCTAAGGTCTCGCGGGCATTGTGGGTACCCATGTCCCGACCTATAATCCTAACTTGGGTGTTACTTTAGATGTTGGCTTTGAGACCACTACGCCACAGTTGGAAGTCTCGATGCTCGAAGTGTCAGTGTTTATGAGTCCTACAACTAACACCATCTCTGTACCTAAGCAAACCCGTAGTTTCAAAGTGAACAAGGTACCTCTGGGCTTCAGTTCTTCTGCCCCTAACGTCTCTACCTTTGGTCCTACCGATATGGGGGTTGGTGGCCCTGGTGGCTCTGGCAATGGTTACTCTGGTCCTAGCTCATCTTTTGATCCTATTTTGAATGCTTTATTGCAAAACATGGGACAAATGCAGAACCAATTAGCGAACCTGGCCAACTTTTCTTCAGCTCAACCCATGTTCCAACCTTTCTTTCGTCATAGTCCTTTGTCTATTGCCATCTTGAACACTCCTATCCCTTAGGGGATGGAGATTCCTAAGTTTGAAAAGTATAGTGGTTGTGGAGACCCTCAGACACATGTGTTGGCATTCAATGCCTTGTGCATTGACTTCTTCCACCACGATTCTCTGATGGAAAAGCTTTTTTTGTGTTCTCTTAAGGACGTTGCTCTTGAATGGTATTGTTCTTTGTTAGATAAATTTTTTTTCTCGTTTGATCAGCTAGTGAATCAGTTCCTTAGACAGTTCTAGGCTAACATTGGGTCGAAGATGGCATTTGTTGATCTCGTCCAATGCAAGCAGGGGGACCATGAAAAGGTTATTGAATTCATCACTCATTATCAAGCACTCTTTTCTCAGATTTCTCATCCCTTGCGAAACTTTGATGTCCGGAAGGTTTTCATCAAGAACTTGCAAAAATCGTTGCAAGAGAAGTTTGTCTTGATGAAGTATCTTTCCTTTGTGCATCTGTTTGCAACGGTGCATGAGTGCCAACAAACGTCGCTCAATTCGGGGGTTCATCCTCGCGCTCCCATCAAGATAACCGGTTAGTAGTGTCGGTTTCTGGTGATGCAAGAAAGAATAAGGCCATTGCAAACATGGTTTTTGCTCCTAAAGGCAAAAGTATAGGAGGCAATAGAACTTTCACAAAGTTATCTAAATCCTATACCAAAGTTTTGCAAAAACTATTAAAAGATAAAATTTTAACATTACCAGAGATTTGACCTCTCTTTGAGCCTTATCTAGAGTGGTATGATGCACAACAGTTTTGTCAATTTCATCGAGTGCATGGACATGATACCGAGCACTGCGTCCACTTGTGTCATGAGATTCAGGATCACATTAACGATAGGACTATCAGTCTTGATGGGAGGAAGCAAACTCTATCAAATATGTGGCTGAGCCTAACAGTGAACTACAGATTTACACAAATCCGTTTCCTTCTCATTCTGCTAACTAGTTATGCAGTCCTCTGCATCTTCTGATCTTGTCCCATTTGAGTACATGAACATGGTCTGGTTCATGCATATGCCTCCTGCAGAAAATGTGAGTGTTGTTCATGACATAACTTTTACCTCGCATGATCTACCATTAAACAAGGAGCCCTCTCCGTTGTATGTTCCCGACAGAATTAATGGTAACATCATGACTGGTGTTATGGTTGATCCAACGAGCCGAGTTAATGTGATAATAAAGGAAACCTTGATCGTTAACACTCTTAATAAGGAGAAGTACGATGAGCTGCAAGCCACTCTCCGTACTCATGACGAGATTTCTATTGCCCTTATGAGCACTATTTCTTTGTCAGTTTTGGTAGGACCTAAGGCTATAGATGTTACATTTGTAGTGATTCCAAAGTCCGACCTGTTTAGGGCTAGGTTGGGCATTGCATGGCTAGCCTCCATGAATGCAGTCACCTCTGTAGTCCACAAGTGTCTGAAATTCCCCCACGAGGGCATAGTGCATGTTGTTCATGATATTGGTTGCAAAACACTTGTGTCACGTGGGGCCTTTTCTTTGGATCACTTTTGGCCCACCACAGTTGGACCCCTCCCTCCCAGGAGAGATTTGTTGTATCGAGCTTATGTTAAGTATAAGATTGGGGGCTCAGCGCTGAAAGCTATTTTTCATGTGTCTCCCTTTGTTGTTTCTGTGAAGGCTTCTATACTAGCACAACAGCAAGTTGTCTCTTTTGTCCCACCAAAAGGGAAGGAGAAGCTTGCTTTCGCCTTGGAGCCTTCCTCTTCTGCATCTTCTACACCATCTACTTCTTCTTCTCGACCCTTGGTGGCATCCTCAGTTCCTGTATTTGTGCCTCACATGGGAAGTGGAATGGTGCCTATGTGGCGGAAGTCGAAGCTCAGGCCTTCTAATTTCCTGTTGTACCCACGATTCCCCAACCCACCCTATATGGCAAGGGGAAGCATTCCCGTGGGGTGGTTGTCGTATCTTGACCTCCATGGCCTCCTACTGTTCCTCCACCCACTCCTCAAGTGGTGAATGGGAAAAGGCCCGCTGTTGAGCCGCTTGTCTTTGTTTCTCCTTTTGTTGTTGCTCTTGCTCTTGTGCCTCCTCCTCCTGCTCCCACTTAGGAGACCACCCTTCCACTGACAACGGTTGTGAAGGATGTTCCCACAGTGGAGTAGCAGCCTCTGGCCTCTTCTCAAGTCATGTCCTCTAATGCTCGTAGTTGATGCAACCGGCTTGCGCGCGAGCGTAAGCACCGAAGAAAGGCTCTAGCTCAAGAGCACCCTACCTCACAAAAGACCGAGGAGGAGCTTGATGTCTTTGTTCCTGTCTCTTTTGTTGCTCTGTTTGCTTTTGTGTCCTCTGCTTCAGTTCCCATCGCTTCCATCTTGCTTTCGGCTCCTCTTGCAAGTCCTGATGTCCCTCACCCCAAAAGGGTGCAAGTCTTCATCGCTCCCTCAGCGGAGCCTCCATTTCTCACGTCCCTTCCGAACATTCCTCCTTTTTTCACAGCCTGTATACATGCCTAATACAAAGGTGGTGTCCTCTGCGGGTCCCTCTGTTTCTTCCTCCACTTTTGCTTCCTCTATGGGGATTCAACATCCTCTGCTGAAGCGCAAGTTGGAAGATGACCTCACCTCAAGTGATGGTCGTAAGAAAGGTTTGTCTTCTCTGGAGTCTAGTTCTGCTTTGGCTTGCACTGTCCTTGTGACGAAGGCAACCCCCGCATCCCCGAAGTTTGTCATTGCCCCTTTTGTTGAGGTTACCAATAACTCTCAGGTGTCCTATCCTCCTCCCGCTCTGTTGACACATGGCACCCCTAAGAAATGCATGTTCAACTAAATGGATGATATCCTGGCTCTGCCCTCGATTCTTGCAAAATCAACAACCTTCACCTCACAGGAGCTCAACGAAGAAGACCTCAAGGGGCCTTCTTCCTTGGCTCTTGTCGCAGGAGAGTCGGAGGGTACTTCCCTTGTTATCCATCCCTTGCAGGCTCGTCCTCCTTCCCCCTATAATGATCTAGATTTGGAGCAAGACAATTTGTTGGTTGATGAGTACTAAGGAGGTGCCTCCTACATTTGTAGATTAGTTAGTTTGTTTTTTTGTGTTCCCCAATGCTTGTCTTTTGATGTTTTGTGATCTTGCCTAGAGGACCCTTGCTACTCTCGTAGGTACTTGGATACAGGCATGAAGCTCTGCCGTACACTTCTATTTGTGTCATCATTCTTCGATATGTCGTAATCTTACTTCTCGATATCGAGGACGATGCAAAGCGTTGGCGGCATTTAGGCCTTCTTCCATGTTGACCCAATTTTTATTTTACTATCTTCATGTGTCGTTCATGTTCTGAGAAATTTGGGGATTGATGACAGTTCATACATATACTATATTATATCTATCTATTTATATCTATGGGCAGTTCTGACCTCGAATTATCAAATCCCCTTGTCTTTGATTTCTTCATCTCTGCTTGTCTGCTTCGTGATGTTGTGGTTTCAATGTGTTGTCCCTCACATGTGTGAGCATACCACGAATACATCTTGCCATGTATCTCATGCCACAGCATCTCTTGTCTTTCTTTTCTCCTTAGGATGTTCATGTGCTCCTCTGCGTAGCACACACCATCCTAAGGGGGGGCTATCATGCTTGTCTAATCTTCAACAAGGAGGATTCTTTCAAAATAATTCCTTGATGCAATATTATTTACAATGAATTCCTTGAAAAAAGAATCCCTTGTTGAGAAACCTCATTTTCCAAAATGGCGTATTCTCTCAATAAGGATTCCTTGACGAAATGTTCTTTCAAAAGGATCCCTTGGTGAAAGAGTATGAAAGCTTTCCTTTCAAAAAAGGAGTATTCTTTCTAAAAAGAAAGAGTCTAAAAACTTTCTTTTCAAAAAAGGAGCGCTCTTTTGTGAGCACTCTTTCCAATGGATTCCTTGAAGAAAGAGCTTTCAAAAGGATTCCATGATGATAGAATAACTTGTAGAAAATTCCATGTATTTCAAAAGGAGTGTCATTTCAAAAGGGTCCCTTGGTGTCTTGATGTCTTGAGAAAAGGTTCCCCTGTCGAAAGAACCCCTTCTTAAAAGCCTTTTTTTCAAAAGAATTCTTTGGTGTCTTGCAACTTGAGTCTTCTATCTGATATTTGATATCTTGTGTCTTGGTGTCTGACATATTATATCTTGGCATCTAGCTTGGGGGCAGTCTGACTAGACTTGTCTCTTCTGTGACTATCCTGCAACGCAGTTTGCAACAGCCACAAGCCTATTTTATATCTGATCAGATTGTGTCTTATGGTGTCGTACCTAATCAGATGGTGTCGAATTGTGTCAAATTGTGTCTCATAATTGTGTCAATTATGATTCGCTTTTTTTCCTAACACATTTGTCTTCGGCTGACATGTTTATGGTGAGATTGCAATTGGCTTTGCAAGATCAAAGACCCGTGCCCTCTTCGCATCTTGGTGGAGCTCATCCATTTTAACGTCAAGGTATGCCGAAGCGAAGGACTGCTTCTACGTTTTTGGTATATTCTCTTCAATCTCTTTCTACTTTAGCTCAACATATGCATTGACACATATGCTCGCTAAAGCAGGGGAAAAATGTAATGGCGCAAATTTGCACCTAGTGTAATTTCCCATTATATTACCTCATTTTAGCCTTACAAGCTCGATAATGCAAAAACCCACCACCTTTTCCTTGATTTTCACATGTGTCCTTGTCGTTTCTGTCAGTGCTGGAGTTGTTGTCAGGGATAGTTGCGCGTCGCGCGAACATTTGTATGTCGTGCTTCCATCCTAACAGGATTCTCGAGTTAGTGGACGTTGAGGAGTTATGATTCCTTGTCAACCTGTGAATTGTAACATCCCTATGAATATTGACCACCCGGGAATGACCTTTTACCTCCAAAATAGCCTTTTAAACTTCATTCTATCGATTCCATTCATTCTCTCTAGCTTCTACCACTTCATACTTCACTTCTATTCTCTCTTGCTCTCTTCACTTCACTTCTACACCATTTTTTCTGCTCCTACGCCATTGTTATTGCAAGTTGTCGAAGCTTTACTCCATTGGCGTGGTTATCTTGCTCTCCACCTTCCTCTCTTAGCTGCTCAAGCACATAGAAAGGAGGCTAATATCCATCTATTTACTTATTTGCATTATCTTGTTTGTAGAGTGGCATCTAGATTGTCTTTGCACTCTACATTTTGTGTCTACTCTCTTTATTTCTTTATCATTTCTATATCTTGTGGTCTATCGGTTGTTCGTGGAGGTGGAACACCAAAACGAGGGTCTGACTGAGGCAGACTCTAAAACACAGCCACAACATTTTCCCGTTGCTTTGTGTGCAAGTACAATCTATTCATAAGGGGAGCTTGCTGAAGAACTGGACCTCCTGTGAGTTGGTCTTCTTCTTCCCTTTCCTTTGTCACTTCGTTATTAAAATAGTTTATATTTATAAGTTATAGTATTCTTCTTCTTGTTTTCTACATTTCCCCATTTCCCTATTAAACTGTCAAACTAGAACTCTCAGGTTGTTAGCACACCTTGTGAGTTTCATTCTGCAAACCCGACTTTCTGTCTGTACAAGACACCAATGCGCCTCTGAGACTACAGTGCGACGTGCTGTAGTCCAACCCACATGCTAGTGTCCTTCGACCGAGAGCCAGTTGGTCTGCAATTTGAGACCTTTGTGGTCTACTCACCCGTTTCCCAGAAACCTCCATCATAAAACATAAAGAAACCAAAGTCTAGTTTTCCCTTCCTTTTTAGCTTATTAGGTAGGTTGAGGTAGTTGAGGGCAATTCACTCCCCTTAGGCTCTTTTGTGTCCTAGAGACTTGGGAGTAGCAAATCCCCTCCAATATGGTTAAGAAGCTCCATATAATCATTATCATACACATCGAAGAAATACCATTTTAACACTTTGTATCAAGTTTGTTTTGGGGCAAATGCTACATTCTGAATAGAAATATCTCTAGGATATGGAGCAGCAGGTGGTTCGGATTAGGGAGCACTTATTAACTGCCCAGGATCGTTAAAAGAAGTATGCTAATGCCAAGAGATTAGATTGACATTTCTCAATGATTGACCATGTGTTTTTGAGAGTGCAACCATGTAAGAGCCCAATCCATTATGGAAAAGGTTCTAAAGTTGCACTATGTTTTGTTGAACCCTTTGAGATCTTGGAGAGGATTGGTCCCATCGCCTATCGCCTTGCCTTGCCGCCCAGTCTTTCGCACATCCATTACATGTTTCATGTTTCAGTTTTAAGGTAGTATATTCCAAATGTGACCCATGTTCTTGATTGGAGTGCCTTGCAAGTCAAGGAGGAATAGTAAGGGTCCAATGGACTTGGTTGATGAGACTTCAACAACTTGGGAGGATATGACACAGCTAAGAGTTCTATATCCCTATCTTTTTGTAGGCTTCCACAAGTAGGCCTATTCCTAGTGGGGGAGGATGTAATGCCTCTCGCATTTGCATTTTGATAGTCCTATTTTGGACTTAGACTTGTTGATCGATACTTGGTTATTTTGAGTCAAGGTGTTCTCGACATGTTAATTTCTATTGGCACCAGGATCATGGTGCATACTTTGAGATACTTGTGTTATCATTATGTTTATGCTTTGACAATATCCTTACTTGTTTCCGTGTGTTTGTATATATGTGTATATGTGTGTAATGTTATTCATGTTGTGTATGTACATTTTCATAGTAGTATGACATTTTGGATGCATTGATATACGCGTATACAATGTTGTACCCTGTTGGGTGATTATGCTATGCTTCAGCTATTATTATGTTGCAAGTACACTTGATGTGTGTGTTGAGTATGCAGGTACAAGGTATTTCTCCACCTAAATATGCAGGTCCGAGTTATCCCCAATGGTGGTTAGTTCTGAAATGTCACACTGGTCCCTTCCAATGTTAACAACCGATCGTACTCAATTCAAGCAGGAGATGTGTCATGTTTGACCCTATGTTAACCCAGATCCAAATCGGAGGCAATTCTAGAGTCTGTCCTTGTTGTGGGTTACCAGTAATTGCATGAGTTGATTTAATGGTTTAATTTCCTTGTTGATCATAAATAGATTTCGATGAATTAAAAGGTTGTATATCATCTAGCAAAATATTTTTGTGATTTGAGGAAAAGGGGAAAATAAGATTTAAAATTCATTATGATTGGAATATTTCAAGGGATATGAATGCATATGGTTGATCTAATAGTTCAATTAATTATGGCATTGAAATGATGTTGAATGTTTATGTTTGCTTAATTTTACCTTAAGGAATATTAAGAAAATAAAAATAAAAGAAAAAATAGAAAAATGGAAATTCAAAATATGTCAAAAATAGAAGAAAGGAAAAGAAACTTAAGCATTTTCGCTTCATTCATGTTTTGAAGGAAAATGCTCTCCAAAAACCCTCCTTTTGGAAATTTATATTTTGGTAGATTTTTACTCATTTGGAATTGGGAAACTTGGGGGTTGAATTGTCAAAGAGTGCTCATTGTGTGTGTGATCTCCACTTCTGAAAGATCGAGGAGAATTTGCAAGATCTCATTGATTTTATATGTTCTCAAATTGAGGTAAATCTCCCTTCTATTCCTTGTTTTGGTTGTGTTTTCATTTGGATGCCATGCTCCCTTAAGGGAGCATAGGACTTCTCTTCCATGTTCATTAGCAAATTTGAGCAATTAGATTAGAATTAATCTGTAATTGATTTTTTTTTCCAATTTGCCATTTTTGTGCCCTCAACATGCCCATTTTTTTCAAAAAAACCGGAAATGAAATTTGACTTCATAGATTAGTTTTATTCACATTAACCATTTTTAGAAATGAGAAAAAAATTAATTGAAGGTTCTATTAATGGAGTTTGGGAAAATTTCCTAGTTTTTTGTGTTCAAAATAATTAGGAAAATTTTGAATTTTGAAAGTGATTTCGGATGTTTTGGAATGGAAGAATTCATGACTCCATATTTTTTCGTGATAAACATTTTAAAACCATGTTTATTTTTTTGTGAGCCAAGTTTCATGCCTTGTTTTTCGTGCCATGCTCAATTGTAATGAATTGTGAGAAACCTAGGATGTAGGTGTTAGAGAGTAGGAGGGGAGTAGCTCTTGACATTTGTCGAGGTCCAAAGTAACCCGAGGATATCTCATGTGAAAATTTCTTAAAGAAGTAATAACTAAACTTTCATGGGGTAATTAAAATGAACTAAGATAATGATTCCTACAACATATCTCGAGCACTCATATAGGCTCAGTATGAGCATAGAAAACATGCCCGCTCAAGAGCACTAGTCCTTATCAATTGAGTAACCTCGTCCCTTAGGAGAGGTGTTCGCAGTCCCACTTAGCTGGTATCATGTGCTATTGCAATGACACTCCCTACTCCCTCTCTAAGGTCTCGTCCTTGTGGCCATTAAAGTTGTACCTAAAGATAAATTCTACCCTTATCCTTTATGTGTTGTTATTGAGTGACTCTTGCATGCCATGTATGTTGCGTGTATACTCCATGTTTGGTCTGTGTGTTTTACCAAGCTAATGTCCTGTGGGTCCTTGGCAGGCCATTACACACATAAGAGGAAAAAATAGGATGAAATCAGAAGTAGGGTGCAGTTTATCATGGCAAAAGCCATCTAATTATCAAGTGTGTCAAAGACTCAAGTAATCAAGGAATGGGATTAAGTGGTGCAAAATCAGAAAAGTAACACACTTTTTAGAAGATTTAGCTTTCAGATATTTCTACCAAAGTTGAATGCAACGATATATGAAAAGCATGCTTAATGCAAGAAGGGGTGGACATTGCACGTGGCACAACCAACTAAAAGTTCCTCCTAATGCATTTTTATGATGGCATTGCCCTGGCAAATATTGTGCTTGTGTTAGGATATGTCAAATACTAAAAGTTGGTGCATTTCTTCATTGACTTTACCAAGGTTTTTCTCTGTTAAAGTTTGGTACATTTCCACCTTGTTTTCTCTACCAGCTTTAAAGCAAAAAAGCGGCAATCTAAAGCATGCAACCCAAGCACTTGAATGAGTACTGTTCTATATTGAAATTCCTATGCTTTTCCGACTTCGTCAATTACAGCTGAAACAAGGCTCTTTTCCCTCCATGGTTATGGATATGCCAATCAGATCTGAGTTTTCAGTCTGCTCAAACAACAGATAGGGCAAGTTCCAAAATCATGATGGTTGAGGGTTTTTATTGCATCAAGGAATCACCAGATTTGACATGATTCATGGTGACAAGGAATGTACAATTTACATTCAAAAGGCATGACCATGTAGTGTGCCATTTGAAGTCATCAACATATTCACCATTGCACCAACTTGGAAAAATGGCCAAGGTTGATTTGACAATTTCAAAGCATCAAGTTTGCTAGAGAAGTGTTCATCAAGTTACGACTTTTGGACAAATTTCATTGGTCCAAGGAAAAATTCACCAAATTTGCCAAATTTGCAAGTCAAAGTTATTTTAGATTTTTTGAAAATAATTTAAATTGTAGAAGCTGTTATTTTTCAAATGAAATGGATTTACACATATTATTAGGTTATTATTTTAATTGTATGTTTTAGAATTAGTTTGCTTTAAAAGATGATTTATTTCCTCTTTTCTACATATAGGGTTGTTTTAATGCAAAGCTTTATTGAGAATATTATATTATTATTCTAAGTTACCGGTTCGTTGGGTTCTGGGCTGGGTCCTGGTCCAGGTTTGCGTCTGGTACGGGTCCTGGTCCAGTCCCTCTGTGGGTTCGACCAGGGTCTGTGATTTTGAGGCCTGGTTCGCCGATGAACAACCCGGGCGAACCCGAGAAGAACCCAGGTCGAACCCTGGCGAACCCAAGGAGAACCGATGGGTTTGGGCACCCAAAAAGCTTTTTTTTTTTGCATTTTTTAAATAATTTCTCTAGTTTGACTTTGACCCACGCCCAAGGGAACCCTAAAAGTGACCTCTAAAACACTTTCAACACCTAAACTACCTCATTTTTATTCATTTGTTTTGCAAACAAGCATTTTCATTCCAAGAGGCTGAGTTCTTATTTTTGCTTGTTGGATTGACAAAAGGAGTTGAAGATTGATCATTGAAGCTTCTACAAACGATTGCATTGCCATTCCTACAGATTTGCAAGTGTTCATTGGCTGCCACAAAGATTGTTGAAGAATATTTTTGCAAAGAGGTAAGTTTTTCTCATTTTTTTTGAGTTTTTTCATTCTTTTTTTTGTTTTACAAACCAGAAACTTTGTTTTTCTTTTTTTTTTCTATTCTTCTATGAATGTATGCATTGTGCAAGATTCAAAAGAGCTAGGTTTTAAAAAAATATTATATTTTGTTTTCATTCAAATTTTGAATGTGTTGTTTGCAAAACAAATTGCCATAGGAATCACAATGTCAATGGGTTCTACCTCCGGCTCCGTAGCTAAACCAAACTCAAAGTTCAAAACAAATGCAAATTCTCCTCTATGGAAGTATGTTGAAATGATAAGACAATTCTAGGTGGTGGTGGTTATGTTTGGAAATGCAATGGGTGTGAGGTTACATATTCTAGTTCATACCATAGGGTGAAAGCACATTTGTGTGGCATAAGTGGAAAAGGCATCTCGCCTTGCCCTGGAAAAGAAGATGCCCCTATTCCACCTGAGACAGTTGCAAAATACATTATGGAGCAAGAAGCAACAAATCAATGGGAAGCCCAAAAAGGAAATCACCCTTTGTCAAAAAAAAATCAAAGGGAATGCAGCCCCCATCTAATCCCAATCCCAATATTGTGGTAGAAGACCACCCATTTATGGCCACTCTGAATCTTCAAACTCAAAGTGCACAACCTTTTGCAAACAAGAGAGCAAAGGGGCCTTTGGAAGTTGCATTTCAAAATGAGAGTAGAGCCCTTGCCGACCAATGTGTAGCAAGATGCATATATGCCAATGGATTATCTTTTAATGTTGTTCGTTCTCCATATTGGAAAGAGATGTTGAGAGCGGTTAATGAAGCTCCAAAAGGGTACAAGGGCCCGGGTTATGAGAAGGTGCATAGCACTTTATTGGAAAAGGAGGTTGAGTTGGTTGAAGATGCATTGAAGCCTATAAGAGATTCATGGGTTGAGACAGGTGTGTCCATTGATTCAGATGGTTGGAAGGACTCAAAAAATCGGCCTTTGATCAATGTTATAGTGGTGTCCCCTAAAGGGGCAATGTTTTTGAAAGCCATGGATTGTGAGGGGCAAGTAAAAGATGGACAATTTATTGCTAATATTCTCATTGCAGCCATTGAGCAAGTGGGAGACCGCAACGTTGTTCAAGTTGTAACGGACAACGCGAAGAATTGTAGAGCTGCAGGGTTGTTGGTTGAGGAAAGATATTCACATATCGTTTGGACACCTTGTAAGGTCCATTCACTCAATCTTATGCTGCAAAAGATTGGGAATAAAATTGCATGGATCAAACAATTGTATACTGAGGCTGAGGACATTCAGATGTTCGTCACCAACCACCACTTGTCTCAAGGGATCTTTAGATCATTTTCAAAATTGGAGCTATTGAAGGTAAGTGAAGTAATATTTACATTTGTCATTTTCTGATTTTCATAATTTGATTGTGCATTCTAATTTAAATTCTTCTTTAAAGTTTATTTTTAAATTTTAACTATTTTTTTAATTTGCAATAGGTTGCAGAGACCCGCTTTGCCTCTAATACAATCGTCTTGAGACGACTTGTGAAAGTTAGGCAAGCACTTTCTAGCATGGTGATTAGCACCAATTGGTCTATATGGAGGCAAAGCAGCACTGAAAGAGCAACAAGAATTAAGAGCATGATATTAGATGACTCATGGTGGGATCGTGTGGAGTATCTCCTTAGCTTCACCGAGCCTGTTTTGAGTATGATTCGCTATACTGACATGGACAAGCCATGCATTGGAGAGATATATGATGGTATAGACTCAATGCTTGAGAAGATCAAGTGCACCATAAATGCAAGAGAGCAAGACCCTAAAGAGACTTTCTTCAAACAAGTGCAAACAATTGTTGAAGAAAGATGGAACAAAATGACAACTCCATTACACCTTCTTGCCTTTGCATTGACTCCAAAATACTACAACAGTCAGCTTCTTTCACAACCAGGAAGGCTTCCTCCATATAGAAATTTAGAAGTGGCTGAAGGGTACAAGGCAGCGTTTGTGAGACTCTTCCCTGCTCAAGATTTGCGAAGTGTAGTCACGAATGAGTTCATTGATTTTGTGCACTCAAATCATCTAGATGTTGATGCCACCCGTGATAGGTTCTTAAAGGATGCTCATAGTTGGTGGTACTTCCATGGACAATACTTCCAAAATTTGCAGCCCCTTGCAATCAAAATTTTATCACAAGTTTAATAAATTTTCATATTTTAGTTTTAAATTTTAAAAGTTTCATAATTTCATTTATAATATTTTAATTGTTTACTTTGTCTTCATAGGTTGCTAGTTCATCCACATCTGAGAGGAATTGGAGCACATATTCTTTCATCCACTTAGTAAAGCGCAATAAATTACTCTCAAAAAAAGCGGAGAACTTAGTATATGTGCATTCCAACTTGTGTCTCCTTTCACACAAACAACCTGACTACAAGGAAGGCGAGACAAAGTTGTGGGATATAGTGCCAGAAGATACTGACTTGGATGCTTGCAATTCCCACCATATTGCATATGAGGAGTCGGATATCCAACAGGAGCATGGGCACAATACTAGTGCTAGTGATGGTGCCATTGGCACTACTTGTGGTTCATCTAGTCTTCCTACTTCATCTAATGTCAATGTTGACATTGATATGGATGATTAAATGATTTAGAGAATCCATTTGATGATTAAAACTTTAAAAGTGTTGTAATATTGAACTTGAAGTTTGAACAATGAATATTTATCATGCATGTTTTAAATAACATTCAAGTTTATGGTGGTTTTGTTGTTTATATGATGTTATGTGATATTCTAATCCTAATTCATGCTTCTAGGCTGCATATATATATATATATATATATATATATATATATACATGTTTTTGTAATTTGTACTAACGAACCCAAAACGAACCGAACCCACCCCCAAAAAATTTTGCCAAACCGGTGTACCGAACCCCCAAACCCGAACTAGCAACTTAGTTATTATTTTATCTCTAAATGATTTGGGGGATATTTTTCAGTGAAAATTGAAGTGTCTCCAATACTCCTGATTTTAGCACCATCAGAAAGATCTCAGTGTCCTGATTCCAACGCAACTTGAACGGAGCGAAAAGGAGTTCGTTTGCACAAGTTACGGCTAGTCAAACATTTGGTCAAATTGCCATTAGGGGCATCCAGAAGGCAAAAAAATGATCACCTCAGAAATTAACGGAACCGGTGTCATCGCGAAGAGCTCGTCGAGACGATTCCGACGGTGTTCGTTTTGTCGAAATCCAACGTCATATGCTCAAGATACAGCTGGTCAAAGTTTTTGTTGACTTGAAGGTACAGTGATGATGTCATCTTCCGTACATGATGACGCCAGCATCTGTGCAAATCAAAGGTGGACCTATCCACGGTTGACACGTGTCTTCCATACGATGACGTCAGCATCCACGTGGCAGCACAGTCATCGGTCCAGTCAGCAGTCCGTAGCACAGTTGGCAGCATAGTCAGCGACGACGTGGTAGGTAGTTGGCGGATGATCTGGCTCTGACAGCGAATCAAACACTGCCACGTGGCAGGATTTCAGCACGACACTTGTCCTATCCCCTCCATTCCCGGTTGGCGTCGGCGAGCAGGTTTATTGAACAAAAATTTGTTATACGGGTTTGAACCCGTGACTGCTCTACTAATAGTTGGTCGTTTCCACCGTTGCACCGGCGACGGTTTCCTCATATTTAGATAGCTCAGTTTTATTTTATTGAGAGTTCAACGGGCATGTGAAAACAAAAGAAGGTTGGCGGGGTTGGAACCCCTGACCAACCATTCACCAAAATTGAACACCACCGACAGGCCACCGATGCTTGTCTAAATATTTATAGACTCGGATTTGTTTTGATGTATGTTATGGCCCGAGGCCATAACAAAAAGGCCCCTAAAGTTTTAAAAAAACAATCCTACATTTAATAACCCAAATACAAAAGACAAAAGGGGTTAGAAAAGGGTTATAAACGAAATGTAAGGGGGTTATGCATTTATTATGGAGGTTTTAGCCTAATTAGGCATTCTTTATGTATAAAAGGGGGAAAAGTGTATGCTCTTGGGGGTTAAGTGAATGCAAGTGATTTAGTGGGAACAGGTGATACGAAAGAGGGATCTTGTGGAGATTTTTGAGCCATTTTCGTACAACGGATTATTGTTATGATGCCGAAGTGCTAGAAGGAATGGTCTTGGTGCATTTGTAATCTTTTTTGGAGATTAATCAGATCGGTCTCTCTATTGGAGCAGACCCGGAGACGTAGTCACGATTGTGGCGAACTCCGTTATCAGATTGTTTGCACTTTTTCTCTCCTTTCTCATGTTCTGATTTCACCTTAAGTTTTCAGTTTTTATGCATAATTTCTATAATGTATGCATGAATTATAATTCCTTTAAATTGTTAAAATTAAGCATTCAAATTCGCAATTAGTCTAGATCCTATACAGATCACTAAAAGTTTCTTTATGAAATCTCATAAATAAGTGCATTGAGCACATAAATTGCATAGTTGTCGGGAGACGTGTCTCCCCCCCTTAGAGATGCGTCTCAGAGACCGATACCGTCTCTGGAGACGTTCCTGGAGACTTCCGCCGAAGTTTCTTGAGTACCCTGCTGTCTCCTGTTGCAGAAAACGACGTAGCCCGCTAAAATACCTAAAAAAACTTTAAAGTTTAAACATTTGAAACTTTAAAAATTAAAGCATAATGTATTGGTCACATATAAGAGTGATTAAATTATTGTTTTGAAAGTTCAATGTCATCATATTTTCAAAGTTTCTATAAATTACTAATTTTATTTTCAAATTTTCTATAAATTATTATTTTTTTTTATTTATATTAAAAAAATGGCGTCTCCAAGTACCCCCATTTCCTATTTTCAAAAAAGAACCGTACCGGTACCAGTACTAGTCTCCCGTACCAATACCAGTACCAGTCTCACGGCAACTATAATAAATTGTAATGATCATGGATGTTGAACCTATGCTGCAAACATAGTTAGTCAAGTTATTGTATTTTCGTAAAAGTTAATGAATGTCGGTGGAAGCCAGACTTATGTGTAGAAGCCATTGTTTAACAAAAGTGATTGTGTAATTGTCATTGAATGTTTTTAATTTCCTAAAGTAAACAACAGTAGATTGTTTCAAGCCAATCTTCATATTGAAAAAATCAACCTATTTAAATTGTACCTTTGAATGCAATTTAACTATTCCTATGCTACACGGAGTTTCAGGGACGGGGACGATAGGGGACGGAGGGATGAGTTTTTGGTAAGGGGGTACTTTTGGGCCATTTTTTAGGGAACAGCAAGAGACGACTCATAAAAAAATAGGAAAATTTTAAAAGTATAGAGAAATTTCAAATATTCATATCATAACATTGATAAAGCATTCATCATAGACATTGTACAAGATTAATACATAACATTAGACTTGAATTGAGATTTCACATGAGAATCTACAAACAAATTAACAAAATTCAAATGCTTTCATTGTCAATGTGCATACATATTAAATAAGAATTATAACAAAATGCCCAAGGGCTCCAAGTTTCAACTATAAAATGACAAAAACATAAAAAATATATGGCTGTCCCTAATCAGCAAATGCAACAGGCAAGTTAGTATCAAAATCGGAGCTCAAGTTTGAGTCGCCGTCAAATGCAACGGCGGGTGGAAGTTTTCGAGAAGTCCCTAAATCCCCGAAACGTTTCCGGAACGAGGACGGGGGTACTAGGGCAGGGGACGAATCCCCGTGGAGCATTGAGTTACTATTCCTTTCATAAAAGCATGTAGTGTTCTCTTGTTTAATTCTTTCTTGTAGTGTAGGTATGTTGGCGTTTGAATTAACCAGTACCCAACATTCATGTGTGTTTTACCTTCAAATTTATGCCACAACTGAATACTAGTCTCTGCTTTGGCCAATACAATGTTGAATTGTTCATTTGTGCCTGATAGTTTGCCCTCTTTTAAATTTGAAAATATCACTACAAGGCTTGAATATTGATAGTCTAGCACTTGCATCCAAGACAAATACATAGACAATTAGATATTTACATTTAATGCAAACCCCAGTGAAATCATGTATACTGTGCATACTTGTAAATTCTCTTTATAATTTTGGGTTTTAGATCTCATATAGCTTTCACTTATAATTTGTATAACGGTTCTACCATGTGTTGTTCCATTTTGTGTCATCAAATTAAAATGCTAACATTACACCCATGAAATTTTTGATATGTTAACCCTTTTGTGGAACTCCTCTCTATCCAATAAAAACAAAAGATTCATCTTGGGTCATATATAGTCTTTTTGGCTTGAGCCAAAAGAATCTTGCTTCAAGTGCCTTCTAATTTTGAAAAAAATTGTCGAGGGTTATTCTGAAAGATGCTGAACTTAATTTTTATATTTGTCAAATGTGCAATATTGATGAATCTATTTATTACCTTTTTTCATTGTGAATTTGCAAAGACAATTATTCTATGTTTAGAGGTAATAAAAATGGGCGGAATGATAGGAATGGTATTATCTAGTGTGAAGTATTGTTTGGTTTTGTTAAAAGTTTTGATAAAGAACTTAATAGGCTATGGCTTAACCTTTCAATGAAATTTTGTCACTTATGGAGGGTTACAATTATGAAGTGTTCTAGGGCAAGCGAAGGTTCTATACAGACTCTTCCAATGAATTCACCTTGGCCTTTGTTGTTTTGCACGTTACTTTGACAGTGAAGATTCTCAAAACCAAATTCTACAGTCTACTTGATTATGGCAAAGTTATGTTAAACAAATCTAATATAGTTCATGCAGAGCAGTAACCGGACATTGAGAGGAATGGTGGAAGGCCAGATTAGGAAAGTGAAAACAACTAGAATCCAAAAAGAGTACGAGCATATACATGGCAATGACATCACTGTGTCTATTGCTAATCTTCTTAAGAATGTCTACACAAGCATTCAAGTTACCTCTTAGCCTGTTAATGCAGTCATTCCTGATCTTAACACTTCTGCTCCAGCTACACCTAAAGTTGTTGAGGTTTCAGAGAAGGATTCTATTACTTA